>JAMXBD010000593.1:600000-807158 GCA_024138025.1 Combretum micranthum
GTCGGGTTGAATCTCGGGTTGATGAGTAGAGACGATAGCTTCAGGATCCGATACACACTTTCTGAGCTGTGACACATGAAACACATCATGAACTTCGGACAAATTCGGGGGTAAAGCTAGTCGATAAGCTAATGGCCCGATTCTTTCCAAAACTTCATATGGACCTATATATCTTGGATTCAACTTTCCTTTAACCCCAAATCTAATCACTCCTTTTGTTGGTGAGATCTTAAGGAATACATGGTCACCAACTTCGAATTCCAATGGTCTTCTCCTCATGTCAGCATAGCTCTTATACCGATCTTGAGCCGTCTTCATTCTCTGCTTAATCACTCGGATCTTGTCAACCGCTTGCTGTACTAACTCAGGACCCAAAACTGTTCTTTCACCAACTTCATCCCAATGTATTGGGGATCTGCACTTCCTACCATACAGTGCTTCATAAGGCGCCATCTGAATCGTTGCTTGGAAGCTATTGTTGTAAGAAAACTCTATGAGTGGCAAATATGTATCCCATCTATTGCCAAAGTCTAAGGCACATGCTCTTAACATATCTTCCAAGATCTGGATCGTTCTTTCAGATTGCCCGTCTGTCTGAGGATGAAATGCCGTGCTAAACTGAAGCTGTGTACCCAAAGCAGTATGTAGACTCTTCCAAAATCTGCTGACAAAGCGTGAATCCCTATCTGAAGTGATCGTCTTTGGAATACCATGCAATCTCACTATCTCTTTGATATAGGTATGTGCTATCTTCTCCAATGATTCTCCAACTCTTAATGGTATGAAATGAGCCGACTTTGTCAATCTATCCACGATAACCCAAACAACTTCATACTTGGTTATGGTTTTGGGTAAAGCCGATACAAAATCCATGGTAATGTCTTCCCATTTCCATTCAGGCACTGACAAAGGTTGAAGTTCTCCTCCGGGCCGTTGATGTTCAATCTTTACTTGTTGACAAACCATACACTTAGAGACATATTGAGCTACATCCCTCTTTAAACCTTCCCACCAATAATTTCTTTTTAGATCCTTATACATTTTTGTACTTCCGGGGTGAATCGAATATGGAGAGGAATGGGCTTCCTTCATGACTTCTTCTCTTAACCCACATGGCACAAATAGTCGATTCCCATATCTCACAACACCATCCATATCAATCCTTAATTCTTTCCTTTTCCCAATCCTTATAGAATCCTTTATCCTTTGGTTTCATCGTCTTCCTCTTGAGCTTGTTTAATTCTATCCAGAATTGTTGGTTGCAAAGACAGTTGAGCTAACATCACATCTACTTGCTCCATAGTGACTTCAAGATCTAGCTTCATGAACTCTATCTGGATCTCCTTTTGGCTAGAAAGCAAAGTAGCAATGTCTTCATGTTTCTTTCTACTAAGCGCATCCGCTACTACATTAGCTTTCCCGGGATGGTAGAGGATCTCCACGTCATAATCCTTAAGTAGTTCAAGCCATCTTCTCTGTCTCATATTGAGTTCTTTCTGTGTGAAGATGTACTTTAAACTCTTGTGGTCCGTATAGATCTTACACTTCTCTCCAAACAAATAATGTCTCCACAATTTCAGTGCAAGTATAACAGCTGCTAACTCTAAATCGTGTACTGGATAATTCTTTTCATGTGGTTTCAACTGTCTGGAAGCATAAGCTATAACTCTCCCGTCTTGCATAAGCACACAACCGAGTCCTTGAATAGATGCATCACTGAAGACTATGAATTCCTTTCCATGGACTGGTAGCGCCAAGATAGGAGCCGATATCAATCTCTCCTTCAACTCTTCAAAGCTCTTCTCACATCTATCATCCCATTCAAACCTAACATTCTTTCGGGTCAATCGGGTTAATGGAGATGCAATCTTTGAGAATCCTTCCACAAATCTTCGATAATATCCAGCTAATCCAAGAAAGCTTCTGATTTCACTCACCGTTGTAGGCCTTGTCCACTTGAGAATCGCCTCAATCTTCGTTGGATCAACTGAGACTCCTTCTTTTGAAATAATATGTCCAAGAAAAGATATCTCCTCTAACCAAAACTGACACTTGTTAAACTTGGCATATAGTTTCTTCTCTCGAAGCCTTTGTAACACAAGTCTCAAATGCTCTTGATGCTCTTCTTTGCTTCGGGAATAGATCAAGATATCGTCAATGAAGACTATGACAAATGAATCCAAATAATCCTTGAAGACTCTATTCATCAAGTCCATAAATGCAGCTGGTGCATTGGTTAACCCGAAAGGCATCACTAAAAATTCGAAGTGTCCATATCTGGTTCTGAAAGCTGTCTTCTGAATGTCTTGAGATTTAATCTTAAGCTGATAGTATCCTGATCTCAAGTCGATCTTAGAAAACACAGTTGCTCCCTTCAATTGATCAAACAGATCGTCAATCCGTGGCAAAGGATACTTATTCTTGATAGTAACCCGGTTCAATTCTCTGTAGTCAATACACATACGCAAACTCTCATCCTTCTTCTTGACAAAAAGCACTGGAGCACCCCACGGGGATATGCTTGGTCTAATAAAACCCAAGTCTTGCAACTCTTGTAACTGTATCTTCAACTCCTTCAACTCTGCTGGAGCCATTCTATATGGAGCTTTAGAGATAGGTACTGTTCCAGGCAATATTCGATTCCAAACTCTATATCTCTATCAGGTGGTAATCCAGGTAACTTCTCAGGAAATACATCCACAAACCCATTCACAACTGGCACCATGTTGATATCTACTTCCTCCATACTCATAGCTGCTATAACCGGTTTCTCCCACAACTCCATGAACTTCATACTCTTAGGTCTTAACCTCTCTAACATATATGAAAACCTTCCTTCATCCAAATCAAAACTCAACTCCGCTCTACTACAATCGATAGTGACCTTATAATGATTTAGCCAATTCATTCCCAATATTACATCAAAATCAGATAAAGGTAACACTATCATATCAATAGGCATGCTCACATCAGAAATCATCACATTCACATTCTTACACACACATGGATGCCTATTTTCAATCACTAACGGAGTAGTTACACACATAACACGATCACTCAACACTTCAGAAGCAAGATTACAATCGTTCATGAAATTCTCAGAAATACATGCATGAGTCGCCCCTGTATCAATCAACACATAAGCATTCCTATCACACACATTCAGAATACCTGCCAAGGTGTCTACTGCAGGCGTATCTTCAACTTGCTGTAGGGTGAAAACTCTAGCATTTGTCTTCCCTTTTTACATTCATTCCCTTTTTAACATCAGGTCGATCTTTGCAATTGGAAATATGATGCCCTCTTTGCTTACAATAAGCACAAAACACTGGTGGTAGCTTGGGATTCTGACACTCTGTGTATTTATGCCCAACTTGACCACATGAGAAGCACGCTCCGGGAGTCCACTTACAAGTTGTCTCTTCATGAGGACCATAGCATCTAGGGCATTTCTTCTCAAACACTGGTGTAGAAGCCTTAGATGTTGACTTCTGACCTCCTTGTTTTCCCAGGTAAGGTCTCTTTCCTCGGTTTTGATAATAGCCTCCTTTGCTAACACCTTGATAACCGCCATAAGATGTGGCTGGAGCAGGTCTCTTCCCCATGAAAGCAGCTCTTCGGGCTCTCCTAACTCGACTATCATTATTTATCTGTTCCATCAACAAAGCTTTGGCAACTAAATCTGATAGAGTGTGCAATTCGAACTTCTTCACTTCATTCTGAATCTCTTCATTCAAACCGTTCTGAAACTTCTGAACCTTCATCCTCTCATCACGATAATCTCCTCCAGCAAAGCGTAGCAACCTGCAAAACTCTCCATGGTACTCATCTATGGTCTTGCTTCCTTGTCTCAAGTTCAACCAATCAGAAATCATCCTCTCTCGTACTGAATTCGGGAAGTACTTAGTGAAGAAGGTATCCTTGAATGTAATCCAAGAGATGGGTTGTTGCAAATTTCCACTAGCTAGTCTCCACCAATTGTAAGCTTCTTTCTTCATCATATAAACTGCTAAGTCCACTTTCTTATCCTCAGGAGTACTGCTAGCTGCAAAGGTCTTCTCCAATTCTTCTATCCAATTCTCAGCCACTGTCGGATCAGTGCTAGTACCATCAAACTCTGGAACCATCTTACTAAAGTCATGTAGTTTGATCTGGTTGGCTTGTTCATTCACAGGTGGTGCTTCATTCGGTCTTACCCCAGGTTGATTACCTTGCTGTACAAAGTACTGTGTCTGCTGGTACATCATCATTTGATATTGTTGCATCATTGCCATCATGTCTCTTATCATACCATACATGGAATTCGGATCACCTGTAGGCATCTGTGGCATAGGAGGAATAGGCGGCATAGGTGGTGGTGGCGGAATCGGAGTCGGTAAAGGAATCTGAGAAGCAGAAGCCGATGCTGGAGATGGAGTGGTCTCATTACTTGGGGTAGAAGATGATGTAGGAGCAGATGTAGATGAAGACTGTGGCGGTGGCATGCTTTCCCTATCTGATTGCTGTCTAGTAGATCTTCTTAACCTGTCCATCTTCATAGCCATACACAATACATTCAACACACATACAGGTATATGCATTCAAGTCACACATTCAACCTATTAATTAGCATTCACAATCACACATCATAACAAACAATCCGTCAAGCAATAAGGCAAGCAATAAGCACAAAACATTCAAGAAAACAAACAAACACAAGCATTCAAGCAACTTAGCAACTATGCTCATCCTATTCTACCTATTTGTGTCTAAGTCAAGTCGCAAACAAATCATTTTAATTAGGCAAACAATTAATCAAACTATGCTCTGATACCAACTGTAAGGACCCGCTATTACCCCTAGTTGAAATAAGCAATAGCAGTTCCCCAACCGCATATAATCTGCAGAATTATATGCAAGGTTGTCTTAAAAGGATTGTTTGATGAATTGTTCACCTAATCTTAAGGAATAAATCATTTTGAGAAATAATTACTTAGTAGCTTTTCAAAACATATTAACATATATATACACAACTTCAAACAAAGGCAGATCAAGCTAGATATATACATACATATATTACATCCACAGGCTTCTTACAAGCCTTAAACAAAATAACAAAATATAAAGCTTAACAAAGCTTTACAAACATCCATTCTAACTAACTATCTAGTCTATTACAAAAAGAATGGTTCCATCCAGTCCTGGTCAAACTCTAGTCCTCATATTCCTCCAAGAAGTCCTCAAAATCGGAGCCATAACCCATGCTCGCATAGGACTCGTCCAGGTCATCACCTGAAATTGTTAAAAGAATGAGCCAGAGGCCCAGTACACAGCAACGAATACAAAAGCGAGATGAAGCACACAAGCTTATCTAAATGCAATATGCAACATCCATTCAATTATTCTTTAATCTTTAATTAATCAATCAACACGGGAGTATTCAAACTCCGGACAACAGGGATCGCGAGGGGACCTGAGTAACACTCGGACGCTCAGGGGGTTGATATAAGTAGTTCGGGTACTCATACCGTCCTAGATATCGTTAAGTCAAAGAGAAAAGTAGCTTCCTCCAGGGTTAATAGCCGTTACTTAGCTTTATTTATACTCAGTCCATATCATAAAATATAGTTCACCCGTTCTCATAAACGTTTGAACTAAACTATGGTACTTCCTACCAAGTTTAAATAAATTTTCACCGATCTATACCCCCCGTCGACTACCCGCCGTACCACTTAATGAAAGTCATCTCAAATGACAGGAGTGGCCTAAGCGCCTAGATCTATCGTGCTCAAACTGAGCAAGGTGCCGCTCCCCGAACCAGATACCAACTTCCATCCCAAACTCATCAAACTATGAGGGGTCGCCGTTAGGTTCATACATGACCTGGCGTAGGAATTGGATTTTAACGGCATAAAACACAAGCAACAATCACATTTTAAGTTTTCTTATTATATATTTAAGTTTTATAAATGCCTATCCTAACAGAGACAAGCAGGTTACTGCGTACCTGTATTAGCTCGGGAGTTAATAGGGATAATCGAAAGGGAATCAATCACTGTAAAAGAAGTAATTACAACTCACACTTAGTTCAAGTATAATCATCAAAGCTCAAGTATAATCATCCAAAGAAATTCAAATAAATTATTATAACATCATCACATAGCATTTAGATATCATATATTATCATACAATACCCAACAAATACTTAAATGACCATTTATCAAGCTTTGAACAACTTTTAGTAAACAACAATAAGTTTTAAACTTTGTTGGAAAGCGTATCAGCTGGAAAGAATTGAAATTTAAGAACTGATACTTTTGTAATTTGTAAAATCTTAAAACATGAAAGTTTTAGATCTTTTCCTTAGCTTTCCAACGCAACTTGAATCACCTCAATCGGAGATCGGATGAAAAAGTTACGGCTAAAATACAAAGAGCTGCGAAACAGGGGAAGTCTACACGACCGGGTACACGGCCCGTGTATGGAGGCCGTGTTGGGTAAAAAAAATGACCCGAGAGCAACTTTAAGAATTTCAAGGCCTACACGACCATGTACACAGGCTGTGTACACTGGAGCGAAAAAAATGACGAAATCCCCTGTTTTCAAAATGCATTTTACACTTCTTAAAATTCTTTAAACTCATTCTAAAGTTTCCAAAACTTGTTATATGATCATCCCATCATTCAAACAACACCAAACACCTCCAAAACTTCATCAACTCCAAATCACTATTCATCATCTTCTTCAATATTAGGTCATCCAACCACATGCATTCACCAACACTTCCAACACTTCAAAACTCATCCTAAGCACATAAAACTAACCAATCTAGTCCTATTACACTTCATATAATATCCATACCACATGATCACGAATTCATAAACAAAATATCATCAAGAACACATATAAGCATGAAAATGAAAAATAGAGAACACACTTACCACTTGGACTTCTATGCTCGGTTTAAGGACTCTAGATCAAGCTTTTGATGGTGAGAATTGTAGAAAATCAAACTTCAACTTAGGGGTCACCTTGGGAGCTCTTTTGATGAAGAGAGGAATGAGTTTAGGGCAAATGGAGGGTTTTTGGCTTGGTCTGAAATTTTTGGCCGAATTTTTGAAGTTAAAAAGTTTAAACTTATCCTAGTTGACTTTAAGGGCATGAGGGCATTAAAGGCTTAATGACTTTGTTTTGGGTTAATTAATTTAACTTGTTTTACTTAATTAAATGGCTTTGTTTTAAGGCATTAAAAAGGGGTTTTATTGGCTCTATTTTTTTTACTCAAATTTTCTGCTACTTAGGGGCTTTCATATGCATACATTCCATTTATTTCTAAGCACAAATAACACACTTTAAGGCATATTAATATTTTACAAACTCAATAAATAATTAATCTAACATATTTAAATAATTCTACACATTCACATATCACATAGTTCATCAAAATTTAAATTAACCATCAACATATATTTATCATGCATAATTCAACAATTCATTCATAAAATAAAATTAGGAATTTCTTGGCTATTTCACCTATACCCCGAAGACTATTTCGACTAAGTGGATTGTGTGAATGACTCATCCATTTAGAGAAATCGTCGACATAGCATCGTGAGTTTATTTCCTTAAAGTGCTTTACTTGATTGTGCTTATAATCTAGTCGCATTAGAATTAAGAAAAGATAATTGGATATGTATGTAAGATAATTTGTTGAAAGGATCCTAAGAATATCAAGGCCAGAATTGATTTAATTGTTGTTTTAGTATAATATTTGATTTGTATGAAATTCTATAATCACCTTAAATTTGATAATAATGATGCTATGATATCATAAATAGACTGATCCATGCACACCACGAAGTGAGTCAAGTTGCATTGGGTTATTATCCTTGGGTGAGAAGAATGGTAGCTCAGGTCGAAAATAACACTTGGCGGAGTAACCGAAAGCGACTGCTTGGCAACATGGAGGAAATGCTTGGTGGAAAGTCCGGAAGCAAGGCTCAATTCAAGTAGACTTAATATGCTTGGTGATATTGATCGAAAGCATAAATTTTTTTTTTTTACTAAAACTACTTGTTTTGAGGTTACATATCACCAAACCCCAAATGGAGGGCGTAAATCCATTCAACATATAGTTCCTAAAAAATTATATGTCTTGTTTGTCCACGGGTATGTTGCATCTCATTTGTTTGCTTAAATAACTTGTTTGAATTTCATTTCATTTCAAGAAGTCATTTATGAAAATAGTTTTCTCACTAAACCTATTAGCTTATACCCCTATAGATATCTTTTACAGTTCACTTATTTGTGGTTGAGGCCATGTGGACCTTATAGCCAGGTATTTCCCTTTTGGTTAAGGAATTTTTAGATGAAGTTTAGTATTGGATACGATGTAGAAATATTCTTATAATAGATTTGTGACTGGCGAATGCCCCTAAGTTTTGTAAGATTATTGATATGAATAAATGAGAATCCTCTTTTCTTAATGTATTGTTATATCTTCTTGAGCTTCATAATTCCATGTATGGTCCTCTAAATTTGTGAGAGCACGCCTTACACTTAATATCAAAGCTTCTAAGAATGACTGAGGTTGTCATACTTAAGCTTTAATATTGAGTGTGGTAGACTGTTACGTTTAGGGTACCTCTTGGGGCATAACATACTCTTTCTCGGGATTACCTAATCAAGAAGAATACCCATTTCTTGATAATTTTCTTGAAATTTTGGCAAAATTATGTCATAAGAACGTCAAAGTTCGTATAGGAGATGGTTCCAACTTAAAATTGCTATAACTTGGTCATTTTAATTCGGAATTGCGCATATAATATATCGATTTATACCTATTCAAAAAGATTTATCCATTTCTAAAACTATTTTCATCAAACTAGGTCACTTGAACTCCGAAACAGTGGCGATCAAATTCACCATGAATTTTCCCATCCCAAAAGCATTTGTTTCAAACATCAAATCGTCCAAAAATTGCTTTGATAAATATTTAGTTATCTATATAGTTGAGAAATTCCTTTTCATAGATATATAGCTCATATTTCATCCATGCTTAAGTGTTTGTTGTCTAACCAAATTTCTTTAGTAAAAACAATGCTAGTTAAAAGTTTAGAAAACCATAGTTTACAAAAAATCCTTTTTGTAAATCCTTAAAAATGAGTATTTTGATTCTTTTGTTTTCAAAGAATATTTTATGTTTATCTTACTATTTTCCTTAATGACTTTTTAGTAAATAAAATAAATTTCTCTATTTATCCTTTTCGAAACTTTCAATATTAATGTAAATTTTCCTATTAGTTTTCTATACAATTTTTTTTTTATCATTACTTGGAAAATCTTGGTTTGAAAACTCTCATTTCCTTTTTATGGGGTTTTCTTTATATTATGTTTTTGTGGAAAACATTTTAGTATCGAAAGTTATTTTCCTTTGGAAAACAATATTAATATAGAGATGATTTAAAAAAAAAAGCTTTTCAAAACAAGTGTAGTTTCAAAATTATAGTGAGTTCTTCCTAAAGTTTTGAAAAGAATGGATTTACTTTTATTAAATCATATACTCTAAATTTCTTATAGAACCATTCTTTGCTAATAAAATCTCCTTTTTGCAAAAATCATATTAGAAGCTTTAAAGTTTAGGCAACAACCTTTATGTGCATGAACATGAGAATAATAGCAAGCGAATGTACAATGTAATAATAACAATATAATGGATAAGATAACAAAGTAAAGTCAAGTATTGGGAGTCTTAGCCTTTTCAAGGCTCCTGGGACTAAGAAGTAGACTAGTCCCAATAATAAAAGAAAATAAAAGAAAGGAAATTGTTTTAACTTGATGAGGATAAGTCTAAGACTAGAGACTAGTCTTAAAACAATATGAAATAAATAAATTGCAAAGGAAGAAAATAAATAAATTGCTTTGCATGAAAGTAAATAAATTACAAGTGAGCTTATATGCTCTTAAAGAATATGTGCATATAGATACATAACTATATTTAGTTAGATATAATATCAACAATAATATGAGTAAAGTAAAATAACAACATAAAAATATATAAATACATATTCATGAACAAGAATAATACATAAATATAGTGTAGTTTTCATAATATTAAGTTCAGGAAATTCACACCATGGTCATGTAAAGTTACATGACATGGTAGAAAGAATTATAGAAAAAAGTTTTTACCTAAAGAGGATTTGGAGTAGTATGTGTGAATAGTTTTGTGTATGTAGAAGGAAGTTTGAGAGTATTTTGAGAGAGTTTTGGAATAGTGTTTTGAGAGGAAATTTTTGAAGAGTTTTGATAGTGAATTTGTAGGTAGATGAAGTGTGTAAGAAGTGAAAGAGGAGGGGGTATTTATAGGAAAATGAGTGAAATTGTGTGATTTAATTAAAGAAAAAAATAAGAAAGAGGAACAAGAGGGGGGCACCGGCCTTGATGAGAGAGAGGGGAGAGAGTTTCATTTTTTTTTTGTATTTTTGTTAATTAATTGTAATAACAAGTAAGGTAGATGTGATATAAAGTTATAGGAAAGGTAAAAAATAAAGATAATAATTGTATAGAGCGTAAGAACAGATGTTAGAAAAAGTAAAGATAAATAAATAGTGTAGAAAAGTAATGAATAGTGTAATGTAAAGTAGATGTGACTAATAAAGTACTAGTAGTAAAAAAATATGCGTATAAATGCGATATCTAATATTTTTACTTATCGAAAAATTATAAAATTGATATTTTTGAAAACCTTATATTTTTGTGAGTCTAACGGTATAACCGAAATATTTTACTATTTCAAACCTCGAGGCATGTTTTTCGAAAACTGTATCCATTTGGGTTCAAAATGATTTGCAGTTTTACTAATATGATATTTTTAAGCTTTCTTATATTATTACGAACTATTCTACATACTAATCTCTTATTTACTCACATAGGGTTGTGGACACGGGATTACCAGACTTAAACTATTACTTCTAACTAGGGTTTTGTTAACTTTAAGGTTTTCGATTGACCTTTCGATCATGGCTTAAGCTTAACCAATTGTAAAACTTTGGGGGTTTACAAGCTTTCCAAAACATAATTCCACTTGGATTCATGAAGTCTTCGGGCAAAAGAGATATTGATCCTATGTGAACAAAAAGTTTATTGGGGTATAAGCATAACTAGCTTGGTGAGAATATTTCTGGATTAACATACTTGTAATAATAAATAGAAACAAGTTATTACACAAACATATCAATGCATCAAACAAGTAAATAAGAAATACATATGATCTACCGGAAATCATATGTTTTGAATGGATTTACCCCTCCATTTGGTGGTTAAGTGTTTCAGGTTCTTTAAAACCCATCTTTGAAATCCAACATTATGTAGTTTATTTCTGACTCCTACTCACCCATCTTGAAATAGTTCTTTCGGTTCCTATTCGCCATCTTGCAGACTTACTGGTTCCCGTAAACCCCATTATTTATACTCTTGTCCCATCGAGTATAATAGCTAATGAAATGAAGCTAGCTACGTGATATGCATGAATCAATTAATATAACTTGTAATTTATGATTAAAGTAATTTAAAGGTGACTATAGAATTTGCACACACTCTAGTATGATAATAGTAAAACACAATTTAATTAACAACAATTCATGCCTCGATATGCTTAGCATTCTTTCAATCAACATTATCATACATAATCCATTTTCATCTTTTTCTACTTCTAGTGCTTCTATCTACAAGCACAAAAAAGTATAGAAAAGTAGAAGATAAACTCACTCGGCCATCCTTGCTACAAATCGTTACTCGTAATAGTCCTCTGAATACGAATCCTCCCAAGCTCCATTACGTAAACGAAAGATATACCCGGAATGAGTATTTGGTAGAATTTCTACTTGAACTTTTTAATTTTATTATAGTATTTACGTCAAAATTCGGATAGAAGGAAATTCCAACTTAAAATGGCCATAACTTGCTCATTTTAACTCGAAATTTCGCATATTATATATCATTTTCTATCTATTCGAAAAGATCTATCATTTCTAAGGTTATTTTTTTCATAAACAGTTATTTGGGTTATAAAGTGTTGGGTTTCCATAGGGTTTTAAAATTATAAAGATCAAATCTTTCGCAGCGGAATTCAAAAATAAAACCCTAACCCAGTATCCATGTGTATTGATTAGATTAAAACAAAACAAATAGTTTGATTTTGTACCTTTAAAGCTTGAAACTTGAAATCAATTTATAGATCGGATCTGTAGGTATCACAAATTCGCAATACCCTCTATGGTATCCACACGAACGAATACTCCTTCAAAAAGGATCCTACACGTGCTAGCATGATTTAGAACACTTCTAGATAATATTGGGATTTTCATGCATGGCTCTTCGTGTTTCTCTCTTTTTAAGGTTTGTAGATTTTCTCTGCCGGTCTAATGTCGACAAACAAGTCGTAAACCCTAGAGAGATCTCTTTATGTGCCTTTTATATTAATGTCATTCTCACATGAGTAATGACATTAGTGCCCCTTAATCTAATTAGGGATAATATTTCTTAAAATATAATTCTTGCATATAACAACGTAATAATTTATTATTACTCTCAATAATAATAAATTATTATTCCTACAAGACATTAAATTTAGTCCATGATCCTTTAATTTATTATTATTCTTAATAATAAAAAATTATTATTCCCACGAGACATTAAATTTAGTCCATGATCCTTTTGACTCGTTCTTTTATGTGTGACCTCATAGGTTCATTTAATATTGGCAATTGACCTAAAACAATTTTAGTCAACAAAACATAAGTGGACTCTAGCAAAACATTATGTTTACCCAAATTAAATGAAGATCAGTGATCCGATTTTTACCTAATCCATAACTTATGTCATTATCCTTTTGTCACATGATATCTAGATTGAACATAAGGTATGGATAGTGTCATCCTTATATCGTTCAATCTTATTATTTCTCGATTTCTAAGTAAACTGATAAAAACAAAAGAAATTAATCACACTATCAATTTATTTGAGCACGGCCATGCATTTCTCAGTCTCACTCATCGAGGGGCTCAGAGATATCTCTCTCATAACGAGAGGGACAAATCCCATCTTAATCACTCAACTTTCTCTACATGATTTACATTATGCCCAATCTCAACCTTTATAATTATCTGGTTAAAGACAACATTTGATTGAGTTGAAATAAAATATTCCTCATGTTGAAATCTATGGTGATTTTAGGTCTGAGAATACGATGACATTTTATTTTAAGAATCACTTATGACACTAATCCATGTAGTGATCTCAAAGCGGGTCAATCCAGTACATAGTTCTCCAACATGTACCTATGAGTTTGATTTGTATCTCCATACAAATAAACATCCCATGATTATCAATCAAACCTCATATTAGATTTAATTCATTATTGTTCCCACAATAATGAGCATCTAGGGACATTTAGAATAATTAATTATTCACAGATCCTATTATAAAGTAAACATGCAAACAATATAATAGAATTGTTTATGAATGACAATATCCAGTAATTGGCCTATGGCACAATCACCAACAATCTTCCACTTGCATTAGGCCAAATCATACATGTATCTAATACCCATTGACTTAGTATGATGATCATGCTTTTTCCTATGCAAGAAGCTTGATAAGTGGATTAGTAATATTGTCATTTAGTTGATACTTTGCATATCTTCACGGCATCTGATGCTGTTATACACTCAGTTTTACTTATAGAATCTGCTACAGTATTCTGCTTTGAACTTTTCAAGCTTACTTACCTCCATTGAAAAGAAAAATATATCCATATTGTGATATAAAATCATCCTTGTCAGATTGGAAACTAGCATCCGTGTAACTATTAATAACTAGCTCGTCTTCTAATCCTCCATCTATCAAGAATGCATCTTTAGTTCTTCTTAAGTACCTAAGAATATTCTTGATTGATGTTCAATGAGGTTCACTAGGATCTAATTGGCATTTACTGGTTATGCTTAATGCATATGATACATCTGGTCGAGTCCATAACATGGCATACATGAATGATCCAATAGTTGAATCATAAAGAGTCTTACTCATGTGATCTTGCTCATCATTTGTCGTTAGACATTGAGTCTTACTCAGATCTATATCATGTGACATTGGCAAGAATCCCCTTTTGGAAACTTGCATACTAAACCTATTCAATACTTTGTCTATAGATGCACTCTGACTTAGGCCAATAAGCTTTCTAGATCTATCCCTATAGATCTTGATGCCTACGGTATAAGCAGTCTTACCTAAGTCTTTCATTAAAAACATTTTCCTATCCAAGACTTGACATTCTGCAACGTAAGAATGTTGTTCCCAATGAGTAATATGTCATCTACATATAGCACTAGAAAGACTATTGCACTCCCACTAATTTTCTTGTCAACATAAGGTTCATCTTCGTTCTTTGATGAAATCAAACTCTTTGATTGCTTCATCAAAACGAAGATTCCAACTTCGAGATGCTTGGTTCAATCCATAAAGGGATCTTTGAAGCTTGCAAACCTTCACAAAATCCTCAGGACGAACAAACCCTTTAGGTTATGTCATGTACACATCCTTAAGTAGGTTTCCATTAAGAAATGCTTTTCTGACATCCATTTGCCAAATCTCGTAATTTGGACCCAACATGGCCTCTTGATAGGTAATGAGCTCATTTTGATCCATAAGCAGCACATCACAACTATATGTAATGAGAAATCCATATCTCTTAAGTTGATGTCGCACTCTATCAGACCTATATGGGCCTTTGTGTTACCTGTGGAGCATCAACAACTAACTATATATCTTATTTCCTAAGCAAAGCTTATCCTTAGAAAGGTTATTCTTTAATAATTTTTGTAAAACTTATCTAAACCTTAATATGTTGATGAAAACTTTATATATAAGTTTAATAAAACTTTTGGTTAAATAAAGAATTAAGTTTAAAGAATCTTTCTTATTTTATTGGTTTGAAAAGAGAGTTTGTGATAACTTTATTTTATGTATTCATTGATAAAATACCATATAGTATTATTACTAAAACTTGAGCTAAACTTATCTAACTTTAAAAAATATTTGTTAAGATAAAACTTTAAGTCTTTATGGAAAAATAATTTCTTATGTGACAAAATTTATTTTTAAAGAGAGTTTATTTTTATTACTTAAAAAAACTTCTTTTCATTATGGTTGAAATAATATCAACATGTTCATGCATTAATGAGAATATGTAACTATGAGAATATAATAAAAACAACATAATAAGATAAATAAAAGCATAAAAGTAAAGTCAAGTATTAGGAACCTTAGCTTTATCAAGGTATCCCGGGACTAAAAATAGACTAGTCCCAAAAGAAAAGAAAAACAAAGAAAGAAAAAATTGTTTTGACTTGATATGGACAAGTCTAAGACTAGAAAGACTAGTCTTAATAATTTTCAAAAAATAAGTAAATATATAAATTGCAAGACATGAAAATAAATAAATAACAAATGAGCTTATATGCTCTAAATAAATATATATACATAATACTTTATACAAGTCAGATTAGAAACAAATATAACAACATAATGAAAAATAGAAACATGAACAAAAACAAAACATGAATATATTGTTGCTTCTTTAACTCTCATGAGTCTAAGAAACATATACTAAACTCATGTTAAGTTGTATGAACATGATGAGTGAATAAGAGAAATTTTTACCTAAGGTTTATGTGTTTGTTGAAGATGAATAGAATGAGTTATAGTATTATGTAGAAAATAGTTTTATGGAGAGAGGGAAGAACTTGGGAGAGATTTTGAGAGAGGGATTTTATGGAGTGATTTTGGTAGAGTTTTAGTAGGAAATGAGTTGTGTGAAAGAATGAAAGAGGAAGGGGGTATTTATAGAGTTATGGAGTGGAAATTAGATGTAATTAAATAAATTAGAAAATAAAATAAAATTGGATGGATGGAAAGAGAGAGAGGCACCGGTTTGCTTGTGTAAGAGAGGGAAATTGATTTATTTTGTTTGTTTTGTAATAAAAGAAGTAATGTGCAAAGTGTGATGTGATTAAAGTTGTATGGGGAAGGTAAATTGTAAGGTATAAGTATAGTATGTGTAAGAATAGAATATAAGAAAAAGTAGAGATAGATGAATAGTAATGAATAGTAGAAAAGTACTATGAATAGTAGACTAGACAATTAAAATACCGGTAGTAAAGAAAATACGCGTGAATAAACTATATATGATATTTTTAGTTACCGAAAAATTCTAAAATTAATATTTTTGAAAACCTTATATTTTTACGAGTCTATTGGTGTTGTCAAAATATTTTCACTATCCGGTGCGCTAGGGCACATTTTCTAAAAACTGATCCCGTTCGGATCCGAAAGACACTAGAAAATTACAAATCTGATATTTTTAAGCTTTTCTATATTATTACGAACCATTTTCCACAATTATTTCAATTTCATTTTCTAGGGTTTAAGAGCACGGGATTGCCGGATCTAAATTCACTAGACATAGAATTAGGTTAACTTTAGGGTTCCGGTTCGACTTCCGGTTCTTAGGGTTTGCTTATATTATCGAAAAATCTAGGGGCTTACAGTGGGTAGAATAAGTTCGCTAACTTCCTCTTCCTTTTGTTTTGCTTGAATAGATTATCCTAAGAGAGGCGCTTTTAGCAACTCGACAGTTTCATAAGAGGTCTAGTGAAACCCCTACCAATTACCCACTAAGACTAAGAGTACTATGGGAGGAGTTTGCCTTAGCAGGAAGATTAAAGTCGATTAGGGAGATGTTCACCTTATGGAAAAGAGGACTAAGGAACACAGAGTGGCGAAGAATTGTTCAAACAATAAGATATTGTTCCATAAAGAGAAAAAGATGGTCTGAGCTGGAAGTAATATACGCTATTGAGAGGATGACAATGCACGCATATAGACAACCATGTTGTGAGAGGCTACATTCGTGTTGAGAAGGGATGGAGAACTGACCTTTCCAGATTTTTAGACTTGGAATCCGATTGGACCCTTGCACGTGGATGCTCATGACGAGCTAAGAGATCATAATGATTGGTTTAGAGTCGATTTTGAGGATGCCTTCTACTGGTAAGGAGAATACCAAAACATCCTCGAAGGTCCAAGGAATATGTCAACTCAATCACCTCCTAGAACCGGGATTCAACTCGCCAAGGACGAGATATTGGTAGACGTTGCCATGGGTGAGGTTGAGAACGAAGAACCTGAGGAAGAGGAGGAAGTCGAAGAAGAAGAAGAAGAAGAGGATCCAGAGGAAGACCCAAAAGAAGAATCAGCATAAGAACCAGTAGGGGAAAATCCCAACATACCATAAGCAGAAGAAGAACCTGAGCAAGAGTAGAATGAAGAAAATTATGATATGACCCAAGTAGAGAAGATATGGGCTGAAGGAGAAAGGATCTATCTAGGAAACAGTGAGGAAAGGCGAGCTCGGATAGCCGCTATGATTCGTGAGGCCACTTCTTTAAGGGATGTGGATGCGACAAATCCTCTTGTGATAAGGAATACCGAGTCAGACCCCGAAGCTTTTGGACTCCCAACTTTGGAAGGATATATATGTGGAGAATGAGCATCTGGCTGGCCGAGGAGGCACATCACGAGAATCTACCCCTCATCAAGTCAATGAAGAAGGAACCGAACAGGACCATGTGATGACCACAAAGAGTGAAAACAGTGTTGAAATGTCGGAATAAGCAAGGGAGTTCACACAAGAAAAGAGAAGAAATATAGCAAGGTATCCGAAGCCATTTATGGGAGTTAGCATAGAGCATCGTCAAGCCGTAATCTAGGTGATGCACCATCCCTGCAAGCCAAAGGGAAGAAGAAGGAAGAAGGAGGAAGAGAGGAAGGAAAGTAGAAAAGGAAAGAGTTAGAAGGAGGACCAAGTACCATATAAGTCCAATGGTAGATTTTGTGACCAAAGCATAGGATATTAGGTCGCGTAGTTTAGCTTTTGTTTGAAAAAGTGCTATGTTGTGTTTTCCTTATGAATTGTTGTATTTCGTATTTTGTAATCTTTTATTTCCATTGTAAGGGTGTTGAACTTGGTATTTATTTCCTTGTTAAGTGAAGTTATCCTTTTAAAATTTCGATCTAGCGAGGTTGCATTTCTCTTGATTGCTTCATGACTCTTTATTTCAAGCTTTTATGATTATGCATATTTTTTCAATTTCCGTGATTTCCAGCAACACCCACATAAAACTTAATAAAGCCATTAAAAGAGAATATGGAGCTCATCTAACTAAAACTCTAAACAACCGTGGAAGAAGAAGGAGATGCCAAGAGAAAAGCGCATCAAAGCAACTTGTAGATGAGATGAATCAACCCACTACACAACCACAAAATCCCCTGAATGTGGAGCCACAAGCAAATATGCAAGCCGCCTTTAACCAATTCGTTCAAATGATAGAAGCTTTTAGATAAAATAACCCAGTACTAGCACCAACACCATCGTAACCTACACACATTTGCATATGGAAATACCCGTCCTGGGAAATGCGCAACCCCAAAATGTACCTTTACCGACACCACCACCCCTTGTACCATATAGAAACCTTTTACCTAAGTTCATCAAAAGTAATAAATACTCTGATGGAGCTTTTGGAAAGCCAGAGGAAGTCAAGGATTGGTTAGTACATATTGTCGAGCTTGAATTTTGAAAATCATCCGGTTTATTTCTTTTAACCCGATTCACATTAAACCCTAACCCATTTAACATGAAATCCTCGACTAGGGATTAAAAGAAATTTAATTTTGAAAATATTTTGGAGTCGCCAACCGATAAAAATCGGCAAAAATGAAAAGTTAGGATTAATGGGTCGGTTAATCCTAACTTATCCACTAGTCTGCGGAAAATTTGATTTTAAAACCAAACTTTTAAAAAATTACCAGATATTTGAGTCCGGGGGCTAACCTATTAAAACCTAAGCGGTTACCACTTTAAGTTTAAAATTTAGAATTTATCCTTTTCTATACTAAAAAATTCAAACAAAACATTTATAAGACAAATATCTACAAGTTTAATCATTCATTTTTATTTTTATGTATTTTTTCTTTTAAAAAAAATTTATAATATGTACAAAATGATTATTTCAAACTATTAAAACAAAATATATTTTTTCTAATTTTATTGTCGCCCCGTAGGTGTCTACGTACTCGCTAATCGAGATCAGACAAAATGTAGTTCTCTTTTAAAGAACTTAGTTCGTTGATCAATTTTATATTTTTAAAATATTCTCACTTTAAGTTCATTAAATTTTGAATTTTTATGAAAACCAATTTTTATGATCCTATGATCTAATCAATTGATTTTTATTTCATAAAAAATATATTTTTCTAAGTTCAAAAATCATTAATTTATGACAATCCATGGCTAATTTAATGCTACATGAAAATCAATTTTGATTAAACAATATTAAATATTTTCATAGCAAATTTATGAAAACATTTTTGAACAACTTTAATTATTTTCAAAGTCCATTTATGAAAATAATTTTGAAAACTTTGAGTATTATCTTCATAGAAAATTTATAAAGATAATTTTGATAAAAAACTTGATTAATATCTTCATAGTAAATTTATGAAGATAAATTTTGATAAAAACGTGATCAATATCATGATTTAAAAAAAAACAATTTTATCTTTATTATTCAACAACAATTTTGGTTTAAAAAAATCTATTTACAATTTATTATTTTTCAAAATTAAATAATCATCACATATATACAGAACATATTCAAGATATATCATAATAAAATTAAAATACAAAAACAAAACATCTCATGCATAAAATATATATTTAAAGATCAATTTATATGCAAATAATATTCATAAAATATTCAAAAATATCAAAAATTGTTAAAACATGTAAATTTAAATTAAAAATAATTATTTGGATTTTTCTGAATTTTTTACGAATTTTTATTAATTTTTTTCTATTTTTTCCTATTTTCCGAAATTAAATATATAATAAATAAACAATTTAATAATACAGACTAACCTGGACCGTTGGATGAAGCGGAGGAGATCTGGAGCGTCTGATCTGTGGACCAAATCTGACCGTCTGATCCTTTGACTTCGATCTGGCGCGTTGGATTATTTGATCAAATCTAGGCCGTCTGATCTGAATGATCAAATCTGGAGCGTTGGATCTGCTGACTGTTGACCGACGACCGTTGACCGACGTTGACCGATGACCGACCGGGTTGGATTCGGATTTCGGGTCGGATCTCGGAGCTCCGTCGGGTGAAGAAGACGATGACGGTGGTTTCAAAGCGTTCCTCGGCCGATTCTGGTGGTCCTCGATCCCAGAAACCTTGTCGGCCCGACGTGAATGGAGGAGCCGCGTCTGCTGCTGGTGGTGGTTCACTCTCAGAACCACCAGAAGTGGTGGTTCGTGCGGTGGTTGACGGCGGCAATGATAAAAAAAATTTCGAAAAATTTGCAGAACTTCCAAATGCAAATTCGAGCAATTCTAAGCATTATAATCAATCAAAAACACTTCCTAAATGATCCTAACACTCTTTAATTGGATCGAAATCCTCCCGATCACTTCGAATTTGCAATTTTTGCAATTCGAACACTTTCTCCTCTATTTTCAGATCTCGATCGTATAGTGTGTATTTTGCGAAATTGAATTGTGCTTTCTGCTTGTGGGGTGATCCTATTTATAGAATTCGAAACAATTTGTTGTTTTGAAGCTTTGTAATGGTTCAATTTTTGAATCACGAATCGTTATACTTTTTCAAATAAGAACGATTCAAAATTGGGACTCGATTCGTGATTGTTGGTTCAAATTGATCACGAATCTTGTGTTTGCAGATCATGACTCCTTGATTAAGTGTATTTAATTTGATCAATTGTTACAATTCGGCCAATTTTAAAATTTGAAAAATCATGTCCATTCGAATTTTTCCCAATTTTCATGACTCAATTAATGTGCCTTTTGGGATGAAATAATACACGAATTGTATATAGATGTGATGTATCCCATGCCTAGTTTGTGTATGTACAATTAATTTCGAAAAAACACAAAGATTCATTGATCAAATGGTGTCTCAAAGTAGATGAACCGATGCGTCTTTTGGGAAAAAAAAAATGAACAAAAAAGAGGCAAAATCTGCCTTAGGCTAGGATCGAACTCGGGTCCCCTTGCTCCTGTGTCCATGGTCTAAACCATTAGGCCGTTGGCCTGTGCCTTGGTCATATAGCTGACCACTAATACTTAAGACTAATAAAATATATGTTATATTGAGCTCAAATGATTTTTTCTTTATTTTAATTTTTTCCTACATATGTTTTATTTACATTACTATTATTCATTTAATTATCTTATTATACATATTTTATTCCTCTATTTTTTTTCTATTTTCTCTCTTTTTTATTATACTATTATTTATTATTTTTATTATTATATTTTATATTTTTGATGAACTTAAAATGACATTAATTTATTCTAAACTTAAGCCTAATTTTTAATTGGGCAAAAAGTGGGTGTCTACAGCTGCCCCTCTTTGTGGTAAAGTTTGAACAAAACTTTTGCCACAAAGACAAAAGGATAGCCAATTTTTGCTTAATTTCTCCTGCCAAATTTTGTTTTTAACTAAGAGATTTTTATCTTGTGCTAAACTATCTATCGAGTTTAGACTTTAAGATTTGCTAGGTCAACTGTCGAGCCTAGGCTTTGAAAAAATGATAGGCCATCTGTCGGGCCTAAACTAAAAAACTGATAGACCGTCTGTCGGGTCTAGATTTTAGAATAATGATAGGCCATCTGTCGGGCCTAGACTAAAAAAAAACTGATAGACCATCTGTCGGGTCTAGATTTTAGAATAATGATAGGCCATCTGTCGGGCCTAGACTAAAAAAAACTGATAGACCGTCTGTCGGGTCTAGATTTTAGAATAATGATAGGCCATCTGTCGGGCCTATACTAAAAAACTGATAGACCGTCTGTCGGGTCTAGATTTTAGAATAATGATAGGCCATCTGTCGGGCCTAGACTAAAAAAAAAACTGATAGACCATCTGTCGGGTCTAGATTTTAGAATAATGATAGGCCATCTATCGGGCCTATGGGCTTTGGTTTGGTCATTTGCCGGACCTATAGGCTTTGGTTTGGTCATTTGCCGGACCTATGGGCTTTGATTTACTGGGGATTTTTGAAACCTTAAAGATTTGGTTTCTTGATCCATTTGGGAATTCTTGATCTTCCGGGAAACTTGATCTTCTAGGAAACTTGATCTTCTGATCCACTTGGGGATTTTTTATTTTCTTGGAAACTTAACTTTCTGATCCACTTGAGGAAACTTGATCTTCTTGATTCTTTTGAGGAAACTTGATCTTTTTGATTCACTTAAGGAAACTTGATCTTCTTGATCCACTTAAGGAAACTTGATCTTCTTGATTCTTTTGAGGAAACTTGATCTACTTAAGGAAATATCTTTCTTGATCTATTTGGGGGAATCTTGATTTTCTCAGAAACTTGACTTATTGATTCATTTGGGAAAACTTTGGGTTGAGGACATGACAATTTGGTCCCTCATAATTTGGTGCGAATTGACTTGACTGATAAGCATAATTCTTAAAGGCAGGATGACTCATTTGAGCAGGTGATCCTAATTCTCAAAACAGTAGGACGACGCTCCTTCGAGCCGGTGATCCTAATTTTTCAAACAGTAGGACGACGCTCCTTTGAGCAAGTGATCATGATTCTTAACACAATAGGACGACGCTCTTTCGAGCAAGTGATCCTAATTTCTCAAATGATAGGATGACGCTCCTTTGAGCAGGTGACCCTATAATGATAACTTAAAAAACTTCCTGGAGACTTATAGCTTAAAAATTGGGCTAATTTGGAAACTTTTCTTTCTTTTTCACTTTAAATCTACTGGGGATTATTTAGCCGAGAAAACAATAATCTCACAAACTTGGTTGAAGAATTTGTTTGAGAAAGCAGTGAATTTACTTTCTCTTCCTTGGAAATTTGATTGACTTGGTTTAGAAAGCAATGAATTTGCTATTTCTTTGAAAAACTTATATTGACAAACTTAGACAAGAAAGCAACGATTTTGCTATTTCTTTGAAAAACTTGGATTAGCAAACTTAGACAAGATAGCAACGATTTTGCTATTTCTATTGATTGAAAAACTTGGTTGAGAAAGCAACGATTTGCTATTTCTTTTGATTGAAAAACTAGATTGAGAAAGCAACAACTTGCTATTTCTTTTGATTGAAAAACTTGGTTGAGAAAGCAACGATTTGCTATTTCTTTGAATTGAAAAACTTAATTAAGAAAGCAACAATTTGCTATTTCTTTGAAAAACTTGATTTGAGAGAGTTAGTAGAAAAAGTGGACTTGAAAATCCTAACTTCCTTTTTTCTTGGGAAAGTGATGGACTTACAAACCCTTCTTTTTTTAGAAATGTCTTTTTTTTTTTTTCAAAGATTTGAACCAAAAAATAATATTTATATATATATTTTCTTCTTTCTTTTTTTTTTTTTTTTTACTTTCACTTTTAAAGAAAGTTACCAACAGGTAAAAATGAATTGTGTTTGCCCATTGATCATTCACTTCAGTTCAGCCTCAGGCTTGACTATTTAACCACTAAGTTTTTCATTGAAAAATTTTAATCATTAGGGCAAAATATTTACTTTTGAGGACTTCAATTCACTTTGGGGTATTGTTTTAATTTTGGGGCAAATAATTGCTAAACTTGAGGCAGATACCTTTCAAATTGGAGCAAATGATTTTATGCCCCTGACAATTTATATACCAAGATTGGTTATCTCATTTTGACTGCTTAGTCAAAGAGGACTTCCTCACACTCTCTTAGGTTCATTTTCACTTTTGACTCGGATTCCAAAAATTATGGTCCGGCTTGCAAGTAATACACATCAGTCAATCTATTAGGTCTTCTTTGGACTGTAATGTGGGCTTTTGGTTATCGGATTTAATGAAAAGGGATATTTCATAAGGCTTTTTACTGAAAAATTTTCAACATATCCGGGTTTACAAGTCAAGAACCCTTAAGGAAAACTTGATGATGCACTTGCCCCTAGTTTCAAGGGTATTAATAAATCAACTCCTTGATCCAAAAAGTCTCCAAAGGGTGGAATTTGTGGGTGGGGCTTGAATTTTGATGATTTTGAACTAATGTGTTTGTGTTTGCAAATCATTGATTTGATCACCTTGTTTGCTTTTTTTTTTTTTTGATCTCTTTTTTCCTTTATCTTCCTCTTGATTTTCCTTGTCTTTTTCTTTCTTGTTTTTTTTCTTCTTTTTTTTTTTTTTCTCTTTTTGCATTCTTTTCTTTCTCTCTTTTTTCATTTTCATTGCCCTTTTGGGAGACGAATTCAAGGTGATTTATTCTTTTATAGCTCAAAGTGTATTTGCTGTGTATGGTTTGAAATGAAGACTCTTTTTCCTTTCATAGGAAATGATTTATTTGTGTCAATTGACTATTCTTGAATTGATGCGACTAGGTCAAGTGCATATAAGTTATTCCTTTTTCTCCTTAATAATGACCCTAACCTCCAAATTGCCCCATTGTGGGGTGCCCCAATGCGGGGTGGTTCTTGACAGGGTTTATTTTTAAGATACTTCCTTAATAGGCTCAAATGGGTCAACAAAGGGGATAAATGTGTTTAGGATTTTGAAATGAATGCCTAATTTCATTTTGACTCATGTACTAAATTCAAGACAGACCTCCTTTAAGGAATGAGTCCACCTTATCTCTCACAATTCACTCCTCTCTCGAGTGTGTGTAGGGTTGGTGTTTGGGATTAAGTTTGCCTCTTTTCATCCTTGGCAATTTTTTTATGAGATATTTCTCTTGGCTTTCAATCATCCATTTTTTATTGCCTCAAGATATTTAACTAAATGCCCCATTTGGGTAAATCAAATGCCCCTTAATTGGTAAAGTCCTTTTGGTTGTCCCTAATTTTGATTTTAGTTGCCTTTTGCTGAAAGTGAATGATCATTGGGGTAACAATTTTTGAAATATTTTTTCCTGTTGGCAATTTTCTTTTTTTCTTTATTTATAAATTTTTTTTTTGAAAACTTTTATTCTTTCATCTCTTTTTTTTTTAACAAATTTGAAAAACTTTTATCTTCTTCCTTTAAAAAAATGGTTATTAACAAAAGAGGTTTGGAAAATGAATGTAAAGTGGAAATTTATTTACAACTCAAAGTTTTTTTTTTTTTTTAGGCAAAAATTATCTTACAAGAATAGAGGTAAACCCTCTTCCCTTTTTTCAAAAATTAATTGGGGCTGATATTTACAAAATGATTGATTTGAGGATAATGGACTACTGATGACAAAAGTAATTTTATATACAAGTCTAACTTTGTTTGGAAAGAACCTACAACTATAGGTGGATAATTTACACTTTAATGGATATATACAAATCTATTCTACACATTTCATTTTTTAATTAAGGAAATATATACAAATGCAAGAATGCAAATATGCTAGCACACGAATGCAAATGGGGATATTGACCACTAGGATTTTGAAAAATATTTACCGGGGTTGTATTTAGAAACAATGATTTAGAAACCTTCATCAAATCCTTTTTATTTATCTAACTATCTTATAGGGCCAAGAATATAACTCCACATTTTTTAAGACTTTGTTGGAATTGATTAAAAACTTTTTGTTTTATTTAATTGATTTTTTTTTAATAAATGATACAACTCCATTTTTTTTTAAAAAATTTGGTCAAATCCCAAGTTGATGAATGCATGATTTGGTAAGGTTCTATAGGTTCCCCGGTCTAGCAAATCATAAGGCTAAACCGGAGTGGGAGTCTTTTCTTGATCTAGAGGGTGGAAACCACAGCCCCCGGACCTTACTTCGAACTCCTCGCTTAGGCTCTTAAGACGGCCTGGGTTCGACCGTATCTAGCACACATTGTGTGCATGAATGCAAATGCATATGCGAATGAAATGAACTAATTTAAAATCTAAGTTACAAACATATATACAAAAACACATACAAACAGATAATTATACAATATACAAAAATAAAGGATAAATTTTAAATTTTAAACTTAAGTGGCTAGCCCTCTTTTTTTTTAAAAAAAATAATAAGCGAGTCCCCAGTGGAGTCGCCAAGCTGTCGAGCCTGGATTTTGAAAATCATCCGGTTCATTTCTTTTAACCCGATTCACATTAAACCCTAACCCATTTAACATGAATCCTCGACTAGGGATTAAAAGAAATTTAATTTTGAAAATATTTTGGAGTCGCCAACCGATAAAAATCGGAAAAAATGAAAAGTTAGGATTAATGGGTCGGTTAATCCTAACTTAGCCACTAGTCTGCGGAAAATTTGATTTTAAAACCAAACTTTTAAAAAATACCAGATATCTGAGTCCGGGGGCTAACCTATTAAAACCTAAGCGGTTACCACTTTAAGTTTAAAATTTAGAATTTATCCTTTTCTATACTAAAAAATTCAAACAAAACATTTATAAACAAATATCTACAAGTTTAATCATTCATTTTTTTTTTATGTATTTTTTCTTTTAAAAAAAATTGATAATATGTACAAAATGATTATTTCAAACTATCAAAACAAAATATATTTTTTCTAATTTTATTGTCGCCCCGTAGGTGCCTACGTACTCGCTAATCGAGATCAGACAAAACGTAGTTCTTTTTTAAAGAACTTAATTCGTTGATCAATTTATATTTTTAAAATATTCTCACTTTAAGTTCATTAAATTTTGAATTTTTATGAAAACCAATTTTAATGATCCTATGATCTAATCAATTGATTTTTATTTCATAAAAAATATATTTTTCTAAGTTCAAAAATCATTAATTTATGACAATTCATGGCTAATTTAATGCTACATGAAAATCAATTTTGATTAAACAATATTAAATATTTTCATAGCAAATTTATGAAAACATTTTTGAACAACTTTAATTATTTTCAAAGTCCATTTATGAAAATAATTTTGAAAACTTTGAGTATTATCTTCATAGAAAATTTATAAAGATAATTTTGATAAAAAACTTGATTAATATCTTCATAGTAAATTTATGAAGATAAATTTTGATAAAAACGTGATCAATATCATGATTTAAAAAAAAAACAATTTTATCTATTATTCAACAACAATTTTGGTTTTAAAAAATCTATTTACAATTTATTATTTTTCAAAATTAAATAATCATCACATATATACAGAACATATCAAGATATATCATAATAAAATTAAAATACAAAAACAAACATCTCATGCATAAAATATATATTTAAAGATCAATTTATATGCAAATAATATTCATAAAATATTCAAAAATATCAAAAATTGTTAAAACATGTAAATTTACATTAAAAATAATTATTTGATTTTTCTGGATTTTTTACGAATTTTTATTAATTTTTTTCTATTTTTTCCTATTTTTCGAAATTAAATATATAATAAATAAACAATTTAATAATACAGACTAACCTGGACCGTTGGATAAACGGAGAGATCTGGAGCGTCTGATCTGTGGACCAAATCTGACCGTCTGATCCTTTGACTTCGATCTGGCGCGTTGGATTATTTGATCAAATCTGGGCCGTCTGATCTGAATGATCAAATCTGGAGCTTGGATCTGCTGACTGTTGACCGACGACCGTTGACCGACGTTGACCGATGACCGATCGGGTTGGATTCGGATTTCGGGTCGGATCTCGGAGCTCCGTCGGGTGAAGAAGACGATGACGGTGGTTTCAAAGCGTTCCTCGGCCGATTCTGGTGGTCCTCGATCCCAGAAACCTTGTCGGCCCGACGTGAATGGAGGAGCCGCGTCTGCTGGTGGTGGTGGTTCGTGCGGTGGTTGACGGCGGCAAGGATAAAAAAAATTTCGAAAAATTTGCAGAACTTCCAAATGCAAATTCGAGCAATTCTAAGCACTATAATCAATCAAAAACACTTCCTAAATGATCCTAACACTCTTTAATTGGATCGAAATCCTCCCGATCACTTCGAATTTGCAATTTTTGCAATTCGAACACTTTCTCCTCTATTTTCAGATCTCGATCTTATAGTGTGTATTTTGCGAAATTGAATTGTGCTTTCTGCTTGTGGGTGATCCTATTTATAGAATTCGAAACAATTTGTTGTTTTGAAGCTTTGTAATGGTTCAATTTTTGAATCACGAATCGTTATACTTTTTCAAATAAGAACGATTCAAAATTGGGACTCGATTCGTGATTGTTGGTTCAAATTGATCACGAATCTTGTGTTTGCAGATCATGACTCCTTGATTAAGTGTATTTAATTTGATCAATTGTTACAATTCGGCCAATTTTAAAATTTGAAAAATCATGTCCATTCGAATTTTTCCCAATTTTCATGACTCAATTAATGTGCCTTTTGGGATGAAATAATACACGAATTGTGTATAGATGTGATGTATCCCATGCCTAGTTTGTGTCTGTACAATTAATTTCGAAAAAACACAAAGATTCATTGATCAAATGGTGTTTCAAAGTGGATGAACCGATGCGTCTTTTGGGAAAAAAAATGAACAAAAAAGAGGCAAAATCTGCCTTAGGCTAGGATCGAACTCGGGTCCCCTTGCTCCTGTGTCCATGGTCTGAACCATTAGGCCGTTGGCCTGTGCCTTGGTCATATAGCTGACCCACTAATACTTAAGACTAATAAAATATATGTTATATTGAGCTCAAATGATTTTTTCTTTATTTTAATTTTTTCCTACATATGTTTTATTTACATTACTATTATTCATTTAATTATCTTATTATACATATTTTATTCCTCTATTTTTTTTTCTATTTTCTCTTTTCTCTCTTTTTTATTATACTATTATTTATTATTATTATTATTATATTTTATATTTTTGATGAACTTAAAATGACATTAATTTATTCTAAACTTAAGCCTAATTTTTAATTGGGCAAAAATTGGGTGTCTACACATATCAAGAGATCTTTTGACGCTTATGAAATACCGCAACCCTTAAGAATCACCTTTGGTACCTATATGCTTCGCCTCAATGCTCAAATTTGATGGGAATCCAAGAAACAAGAGTTGATACCTCCAGTTACATGGGAAATGTTTTGTCAAGAATTTTTGGAGAAATATTTTTCTGGAAGTCTTCTAGTGCAATACAGTGTATATTTCATACAAGTTGCTCAAAAAGGGAGAACGGTGGAACAATATGAGACTGAGTTTAGTAGATTACTCCAGTATGCACCCAACTCATACAAATACAGCAAAGAGTTAAAAAGGCAAGTGTTTTTGAATGGATTGGACGAAGATCTACAAGTCAAGCTAGTGGAAATTGATATAAGATCTTTTCGGGAGCTAGTCAAAAGAGCTCGAATTGTTGAAAGAGCCAAGAAGGGAAAAATGGCAATGCTCAAAAAAGAAGCACAGATTTTTATAGGAAAGTTTTAAGGGAAATGAGATTTAATTAATCGTAAAAGAGAGTTAAGGTTTTCAATAACTTCAGAAGTGGTGCAAGCAATGAAAATTTTGCAAAGAAACCTATCATCTGTAGGAAGTGCAAAGGAACGCATTACCGAAAAAGATGTCTGTAGTTGAAAGGAAACTCTCTCTTTTGTAAAGACCCGAACCACAGAATGACAGGATGTCCGAAAAGGTCAATCAACACCTGTTATGTGAGTAAACAAGTTGGGCACTTTATGAAGGAATGTCTGCAAAGAAAAAATGCTTATCCTCAAATCTTTGGAAGACCAGCTCTCATAAAGATCGGAAATGGGAATGGAAACAGGGATTCACCTAGAGCCTTGATGCCCGGATTCCAGATTTACAATATGGAAGGTCAATGGATGTGTGAAGAAATTGGTAAGGAGGAAGGATGTAAGTTTTATGCCATGAAAGAGGATGAAAGTTATCGCAATGGCCTAGTTACAAGTTAGCCTCAACCTGAAGTTATCTTTTTGATTGTTTATAGTATCTTTATATGTGCTTAAATCTGTAGCAATAGAATTTCGATATCTTTGTAGTCCAAAGAGTATAGAGTTTCGCACTCTATCTAGTTAGTAATAGTGTGTGTATCTAGCAAGACCTGCTTATATCATGTTCGATACCGAAGTTATCCATTCGTTTATTACCCCATCTTTGGAGAACAATTTATCAAAAATCACCACCTATGATAACCATAGAATAAAGGAATCTACGAGTAATAACCACCAGAGAAATGATAAAGGAATATCATACCTTATGTTAAACAATCTAAGTTAGTAAAAGAAAAACAAGTGCGAAGTAACCCTTGGTATGAGATGGTTAAAATACACTAATGATGTGATGAAATGCTGAGAGAATGAGATGAGTCCTAAAGATATAGATGGAGGAAATGTTGAGTCTAAAAGGAATATGCCATTGTAAGGAATCAAAGGCTGAAATTCACTCGAGTGAAATCCAAGGAGGGAAGGACACAAAAAAGATAACTGATGAGTTAAGAGAAACAGAGATAATGAGTTGTCGAGTTCAGCATTAAAGGATCACATGTGCTTGGGAGACGGAAATTCATAAAGAATGTACATCAAGTATGGACTGTAGGAAATCTAAGACCCATTGGACCTTTAAAACTTTCAAAAAGATGGAGTTTGACTTCAAACATGAGTGGACTATCAAAGACACCCCAAGGTCTATGTTTCGATGGTACGAAAACCTGAAAGGTTAAAGTGAATAAGGATGAATTTCCCTTATGAGGAGGCTATATTGGAAGTCAAGAATTGAACCCGACTAAGATACCCAAGTTGTTTAAAGAATTGAGAATGCAAGCCAAGTTTTGAGGATAAAACTTTCTTTCAGGAGGGCAGGTTGTAAACCCCTAGATTTTACGACAATTCTTAAGTTTAAAACCTTAGAACCGGAAGTCAACCGAAAACCTTAGTCAACAAAAACCCATGCTAAAACCCTAGAGTTTAGATCTGGTAATTCCGCGCTCTTAAACCCTAGAAAATGGAATTGAGTTAATGGCTTATAATAGTTAGTAATAATATATGAAAGTATAAAAATATCATATTCGCCAATTTCTAGTGTCTGTCAGATCTAAACGGGATCAATTTTCGAAAACCGTGCCCATAGTACACTGAATAGTAAAAATATTCTGTTAATACCATTAGATTCGTAATAATATAAGAAATCCAAAAATATCATTAGCGTAATTTTTCAGTAGCTAAAAATTATAGATATCGCAATTATATGCATATTTTCTTTACTACTGGTAACTTATTAGTCTTGTTTGCTATTCATTGTACTTCTTTACTAAAATAGTCATAATTTCCCAAATCATATTTTACATATGTATTAATGCATTTATGCATAATATTGATGCATGATGAATATGATTTATGTTAGTACATGATATTGTGTTGGTTAATGTAAATTTGTAGTTATATGTGTGGATGTGTAGTATAATTAATGTTAGTGTTTTATGAGTATTAATGTGTATGTGTAGTGTTGGGTTTTGATAATTAAAGCATAGATTTGAGTTAACATGTAACAAAAATTTTGTCAAATTCCAAGCCCATACTGTAAGCCAATTTTGAGCTCAAAAGAAGCTCAATTTATGCTAAATAAAGCCCAACCCATGGAAGCCCCCAAAAGCCAATGTTTTTTTATAAATACGAGCCATATTTTGATCAAAAACACACTTTTCAAATAGCAGCAAAAATCCATCCGAAAATCTCATTTCTTTTCTTTCTTTTGTTCTTCTTTCTTTATTTGCAATAGCTTCTAAACCCTTAGCAAGACAAGTACTAAAGGTTCTTTCATGTAAGTTAATGCAAGTTTACAAGTTCATTTGTTTGTTCTTTCCTTTATAATGGATATAGAGTTCATGCTAGTATGAGTTCTTATGTTGCATGAGCTTTGAGTGGTTTCGTATGTTAGTTGAATGTAAAGTTATGTTTTGATGTTATTAGAACTTGTTATATGTGTTTTGGAAGTAATGAGAAAAGTTGGAATGTTTGAAATAATGTTTGAGTATGGTTGGGGTTAATATGAAGTGTAGAGGAATGTTTGAGGTGGCTATGTGTAACTAAGAGTGTAGAAATGTGTTTGAAATTGTATCTTGCATATTTTGAAGTGTTTAAGTGGTGATATTTGAGTTTGGTTTATGTTGAAGTTGAGTAGTGGAATTGTGCATGAGTTTGGTTGCTTAACAAGTGAGTTGAGTAATTGGTTTAGTTAATGTGTTGAAGTAGTTAGAAGTAGTGTTTGATGTATTTGATGCCATGAAAGTGAAGTGTATGCATGTTAAATATTGATAGAATATACCTAGGATGTTTATTGATGTTGGAAGTATTGTCGAGCCTGGATTTTTCCACTCATCTGGTTCATTTCTTCTAACCCGATTCACATTAAACCCGAACCTATTTAACATGAATCCTCGACTAGGGGTTAAAAGAAATTTTAATTTTTGAAAACTTTTTAGAGTCGCCACCCGATATAAATCGGGAAAAATAAAAAGCTAGGATCAATGGGTCGGTTGATCCTAACTTAGCTACTAGTCTGCGAAAATTTTGTTTTTTTAAAAAAAAAAAACAAACTTTTAAAACCAGATATCATGGGTTCGGGGGCTAACCTATTAAAACCACATGGTTACCACTTTTGAAATTTTAAATTTATAATTTATCCTTTTCATGCTCAAAAATTCAAATAAAAATATTATAACAAAAATATTTACAAGTCACATTATTCATTTTTTATTTTTATGTGCTTTTATTCATTTTTATTATTATTTTTTTTTATGAATATCAACAAAACATCTTGTATTTACAAAATATTTATTCACAAAAAAAAAAAACAAAAACATTTTTTCATTTTTTTAATATCGCCCCGCAGGTGCCTACGTACTCGCTAATCGAGATCAGACAAAACGTAGTTCTTTTAAAAAAGAACTTAATTTGTTGATCAATTTTAATTTTTGAACTATTCTCAATTTAAGTTCATTAAATTTTAAATTTTTATGAAAATCATTTTTGATGGTCCTATGATCTAATCAATTGATTTTCATTCCATGAAAACATATTTTTCTAAGTTCAAAAATCATTTTTTTATTATTTATTTTTTTTCTGAAAAATTTTGGTTTTGGAAAATCCAATTTTGTCATTTTTATCTATTTTTATCATTATTATTATTATTTTTATCTTTTTTTATTTTTATATTTTTTTATAAATATCATCACATAAACTCACAACATATTCAGAATATTTTATAATATATTAAAATCATTTTTCATTCATTTCCAAAAGCAATTTATATATAAATACACATTAAAAATATTCAAAAATATCAAAATTATAAAAAAAATAAATTTATATAAAAAATAATTATTTTGGTTTTTCTGGATTTTTCTGAATTTTTCTGAATTTTTTTACTATTTTTTACTATTTTTATTATTTTCTGAAATTAATTATATAATAAACTAATATAATAATGCGAATTGACCTGGACCGTTGGATGAAGTGGACGAGATCTGGAGCGTCGATCGTGCTGACCAATCTGGATCATCTGATCTTGTTGACTCGATCTGAGCCGTCTGATCTGTTTGATCAAATCTGAACCGTCTGATCGCTTGATGAAATCTGGGCCGTCCGATCGCTTGATTGAATCTGAGCCGTCTGATCTGCTTGATCAAATCTGAGCCGCTGATCTGCTTGATTGAATCTGGACCGTCTGATCAGATCTGACCGTTGACCGTTGACCGGCGGGAGGGTTGGACTTCGGATATTCGGGTCGAATTTCGGATCGGATCCTACCCGATCGGCGAAGAAGACGAAGTCGCGACTTTTCGGGGCAGATTCCGGTGGCTGTGGTGGTTGACGGCGGCTGGAAGCTTGTCAGCCCGACTCCTGATGCGATGGCGCGTCCTCTGAAGGTGGTGATTCGCGCCCAGAACGGCAGCAAGGGGCGGTTCCGTCATCTCAACAGGGTTGTATCTGTCGAGCCTGAATTTTGAAAATCATCCGTTTATTTCTTTTAACCCGATTCACATTAAACCCTAACCCATTTAACATGAATCATCGACTAGGGGTTAAAAGAAATTTAATTTTGAAAATATTTTGGAGTCGCCAACCGATAAAAATCGGAAAAAATGAAAAGTTAGGATTAATTGGTCGGTTAATCCTAACTTAGCTACTAGTCTGCGGAAAATTTGATTTTAAAACCAAACTTTTTTAAAAAAATATACCAGATATCTGAGTCCGGGGGCTAACTATTAAAACCTAAGCGGTTACCACTTTAAATTTAAAATTTAGAATTTATCCTTTTCTATACTAAAAAATTCAAACAAAGCATTTATAAAACAAATATCATTCATTTTTATTTTTATGTATTTTTTCTTAGGATTTAAATATCAACAAACATTTGTATTCTTCCTTTTCAAAAAAAAAAAAAAAAACCTTATAATATGTACAAAATGATTATTTCAAACTATCAAAACAAAATATATTTTTTCTAATTTTATTGTCGCCCCGTAGGTGCCTACGTACTCGCTAATCGAGATCAAACAAAACGTAGTTCTTTTATAAAGAACTTAGTTTGTTGATCAATTTTATATTTTTAAAATATTCTCACTTTAAGTTCATTAAATTTTGAATTTTTATGAAAACCAAATTTGATGATCCTATGATCTAATCAATTGATTTTTATTTCATAAAAAATATATTTTTCTAAGTTCAAAAATCATTAATTTATGACAATTATGGCTAATTTAATGCTACATGAAAATCAATTTTGATTAACAATATTAAATATTTTCATAGTAAATTATGAAAACATTTTTGAACAACTTTAATTATTTTCAAAGTCCATTTATGAAAATTTTTTGAAAACTTTGAGTATTATCTTCATAGAAAATTTATAAAGATAATTTTGATAAAAAACTTGATTAATATCTTCATAGTAAATTTATGAAGATAAATTTTGATAAAAAAACTTGATCAATATCATGATTTAAAAAAAAACAATTTTATCTTATATTCAACAACAATTTTGGTTTAAAAAAAATTTTTTTACAATTTATTAATTTTCAAAGTTAAATAATCATCACATATGTACAGAACATATTCAAAATATATCATAACAGAATTAAAATACAAAAACAAAACATCTCATGCATCAAATATATATTTAAAGATCAATTTATATGCAAATACATATTCAAAAATATCCAAAAATATCAAAAATTGCTAAAACATGTCAATTTATATTAAAAATAATTATTCTAATTTTTCTAGATTTTTCTGAATTTTTCTGGATTTTTTACGCATTTTTATTAATTTTTTACTATTTTTTCCTATTTTCCGAAATTAAATATATAATAAATAAACAATTTAATAATGCGGACTAACCTGGACCGTTGGATTTTCTCGATCAAATCTGGAGCGTCTGATCGGTGGGACCAAATCTAACCGTCTGATCTGTTGACTCGCGATTTGGACCGTGATCTACTGATCAAATCTGGAGCGTAGGATCTGCTGATCAAATCTGGACCACAGATCTTCTGATCAAATCTGGACACAGATCTGCTGACTTTTGACCGACGACCGTTGACCGACGACCGACCACCGTTGACCGATGACCGACCGGTTTGGATTCGGATTTTGGGTCGGATCTCGAGCTCCGTCGGGCGAAGAAGACGATCACGCTACTTTCGAGCGTTCCTCGGCCTTCCTGGTGGTTTTCGAAGCTTGCAACCTTGGGCCCGACGTGGATTGAGGTGCTGCGTCCGTTGGTGGTGGTGTTCACTCCCAGAACCACCAGAAGTGGAGGTTCGTGGTGGCCCCAACGGCGGCAATGATGAAAAATTTCGAAAAATTCGCAGAACTTCCAAATGCAAATTCGAGCAAATCTAAACTATAATCAATCAAGACCACTTCCTAGATGATCCTAACACTCTTTAATTGGATCGAAATCCTCCCGATCACTTCGAATTGCAATTTTCACAATTCGAACACTTTCTACTCTATTTTCAGATCTCGATCGTGTAATGTGTTTTTTGCGAAATTGAATTGTGCTTTTTGCTTGTGGGTGATCCTATTTATAGAGTTCGAAACAATTTGTCATTTCGAAGCTTTGTACTTGTTCAATTTTTGAATCATGAATCGTTATACTTTTTCAAATAAGAACGATTCAAAATTGGGACTCGATTCGTGATTGTTGGTTCAAATTGATCACGAATCTTATGTTTATACATCATAACTCTTCGATTAAGTGTGTTTAATTTGATCAAAGAAACAATTCGGCCAATTTTAAAATTTGAAAAATCATGTCCATTCGAATTTTTTCCCAATTTTCTGACTTAATTAAGTTGGCTTTTGGAATGAAAAAATACGTGAATTATGTACAGATGTGATGTATCCCATGCCTAGTTTGTGTCGTACAATTAATTTCGAAAAAACACAAAAGATTCGTTGCTCAAATGATGTCTCAAAGTGGATGAACCGATGTGTCTTTTGGGAAAAAAAAATTGAACAAAAAGAGGCAAAATCTGCCTTGGACTAGGATCGAACTCGGGTCCCTTTGCTCCTGTTGTCTATGGTCTGAACCGTTAGTGCCGTTGGCCGTGCCTTGGTCATATAGCCAACCCACCTAATACTTAAGACTAAAATAAATATATATTATATTAAGCTTAAATAATTATTATTTTAATTTTTCTTACATATATTTTATTTACATTATTATTATTCATTTAATTATTTTATTATACATATTTTATTCTTCTATTTTTTATTTTTTTTATTTTTTTATTTTCTCTTTTCTCTCTTTTTTATTATACTATTATTTATTATTTTTATTATTATATCTTATGAACTCATCATGACATTAATTTAATCTAAACTTAAGCCTAATTTTTAATTGGGCAAAAATTGGGTGTCTACAGTATCGAATGACCTTCTGTATAATGTATTTCCACTTAACAAGAAATGTCTTGCCAGACGCCTTAATGATTTCTGATCCTTTTTTGTAGCACACTCAGGATAGCTACCTGTTTGCAAGAAAATTTTGATATCTTGAAACCATGGTTCGTTTGATTCAATCACAGCACAAAACGCTGGTTCACTTCTTATTCGGACTTGCAAAGGTTGTATTCTTACTCCTTTAGTGAATTGGATCAAAGAGGCCAGAGTAGCCAATGCATCAGCAAATTGATTATGAGTTCTCGGCACATAAGTGAAAGAAATTTCTTTGAATTTTCCTGTTAACTCAGCCAAGTGATTATGATAAGGAATCAACTTGGGATCCTTAGTTTTGAACTCGCCTCGAGTTTGGAAAATGATAAGCGATGAATCTCCAAACACTTCGAGCTCCTTGATATTCATTTGAATTGCCATTTCTAATCCCATGATGCATGCCTCGTATTCCGCTACATTATTTGTGTAAGGAAACATTAATCTGGCTGATGCCGGGAACTGTTCTTCTTTGGGTAAGATAAGGACTGCCCCTATTCCACACCCGTATACGTTGGCTGCTCCATCGAAATACAACTTCCAACTGTTGCTTTCGACTTCTGTTTCTGCTATCCTGATACCTTCATCTGGAAACTGATCTTGTTCCTTTAATTCTTCATCATCAACTGGGCTTTCCACGAGTTGATCAGCTAAAACTTGTCCTTTGACTGAATTTTGATTTACATAAATGATATCAAATTCAGAAAGCAGCATCTGCCATTTCGAGATTCGACTAACCAAAGCCGGTTTACGTACTAAGTATCGCAATGGATCATGCTTAGTAATCAACTCGATCGAGTAAAAGAGCGTATACTGTCTAAGTCTGTGCATGACCCATACTAATGCACAGCAGGTTTTTTCTATCTCTGAATACTTTTGTTCTCCATTTGAGAATTTCTTGCTCAAGTAGTAAACAGCTCTTTCTTTTCCTTCCTCATCTTTTTGCCCGAGTACACAACCCATAGATTCAGGAAGAATTGTCAAGTATAAGAACAATGGTTTCCCCGTTTTGGAGTAACCAGTACTGGTGGATTCGTTAGATATTGCTTTATCCGATTAAAGGCTTTTTCACATTCTTCATTCCATTCAATTAGGGCATTCTTCTTCAGTAGTTTAAATAGCGGTTGGCATTTATCAGTCAACTGTGATATGAATCGAGCAATGTAATTCAATCTCCCCAAAAGGCCTCTGATTTCTTTTAATGTTTTTGGTGGAGGCAAATCCTGAATCGCCTTGACTTTATCAGGATCGATTTCTATCCCCTTTTGGCTAACCATGAATCCTAATAATTTTCCAGATGTCACTCCGAAAGTGCATTTTTCTGTATTCAATTTCAACTGAAACCTCCTTAATCTTTCAAAAAGCTTCCTCAACACCACTACATGATCCTCTCCTTCCTTTGTCTTTGCGATCATGTCATCTACATATACTTCCACCTCTTTGTGCATCATATCATGAAGTATAGCAAGCATTGCTCGTTGATAAGTTGCCCGGCATTCTTGAGACCAAAAGGCATGACTTTGTAACAAAAGGTTCCAGGCTGTAACGAATGTGGTTTTGACCTTATCTTCTTCGGCCATTAATATCTGATTATACCCTGAAAATCACACATGAATGAAAATAGATGATTTCCAGCGGTATTGTCCACAAAACATCGATGTGAGGCAATGGGAAATTATCTTTCGGGGTTGCTTTGTTTAGATCTCTGAAATCCACACAAATTCTCACTTTCCCGTTTTTCTTAAGTACTGGCACTATATTTGATACCCAATCCGAATAATCAGAAACCTCGATGAATCCTACTTCAAGCAATTTTTTTACTTCATCCTTGATTTGGAGGAGTAAATCCGGCCTAAATCGCCTTAATTTTTGCTTTATAGGTTTAAAATCCTCCTTTGTTGGCAATTTGTGAACCACAATGGATGGGTTTAAAACGCGGGCATATCGCTATACGACCATGCGAAAACATCCAAGTATTCGGCTAGTAACTTGGTTAAATCTTGTGTCGTGCTCTCAGGAATTTTCCCCTATCCTCAGATTCCTAGGTTTTCGCTTGTTCCCAATTAATCACTTCAATGTTTCGGAATTTCAATCCTTCCTTGTTCAAAATTTTGCCAAATTTCTTGTGTTCTAAATTGATAATCAATATCATCTTCAACGTCTAACCCAGTAGAGTTAGAGGTGATATTGATATTTTCATTAATTATACACGCGAGATATCCCTGAACTTCATCACAATTGTCGATCTGGTTGAATATGAATGAGGAATGTATGAGAATAATGAAAGCACAAACGAAATAAATTTCATTAAACTGGGACGGTGTTTAAGTACACTTATTTGAGCATCACATAATACTGAAAAACACAAAACACAAATCTAGTCTTAGATAAGTTCTTACTTAAAAGACTTAATACTAGCAAGGCACAGAGAACCAATTTCTCAAGATCATTTCTTTGGATGAACATCTTCTTTGATCATCTGGCTGCTGGATATGATGTGGCTTTGGAAAGGAATGGCTGATGTGAGGGATTTTGATGATTGGATCATATTCCTTGTCGAGCTTCCTCCTTCTCATTTGGTTTTTCATTTCTGCCACTTCAGCACAAGTGGGGGAATAACCTAGTCCAAAGGTTCCCACCTGAGTTTCCTTCTCATCATCATCATGCAGACTTCGTCAAACATTTGGAGCCGAAGTCTTCGTGGAAAGTCTTCTCTTTCCTTTCCCCCTTTTCCAATGTAAGGGACAGCTGTCTCCTTGTAAATGGCATAATCCTGTTCTCCCATAACAGTGATGAGTTGACCATTGGCTATGAACTTAACCTTCTGGTGCAGGCTTGATGGTATTGCCCTGGCAGCATGGATCCATGGTCTTCCCAACAGCAGATTGAATGTTCTGGGGATATCAATCACTTGGAAAGGAATAATGAAAGTTTGAGGCCCGATGGTGACTTCTAACTCCACTTCACCTATTATATCTCTTTTTGATCCATCAAAAGCACGAACCACAGTAGAGCTTGGTTTGATGTCTGACGGTTCAATCCCCAATAGGCTCAAAGTGGCTAAGGGGCACACATTCAAAGAGGATCCATTGTCTACTAATACTCGAGAGACGATCTTTCCACAGCTTTTGACTACGATGAAGAGGGCCTTGTTATGTTGATCCCTTCCTCTCCCAGTTCTTCAGATGAGAAAATGATTTGCTCATTTGCAAAGATTGAGTTGATTATATGCCCCAAGCTTCTTCTGATACCCTTCTGGAACTTTCACTTCTTCTAAGGCTTTGAAAAGAGCCTCACGGTGTACATTAGAGCTAATCAGCAGACTCATGAGCGATATTTGGGCAGGTTTTGGCCAACTGCTCGACAACTTTGTATTCACTTGCTTTCATCAGTTTTGCCAATGCTGACTTCTCTTCATCTTTCTTCCCTTCTTCATTTTGCTGTGGCATATTCACAGTTGCATTCTTTCCGGTCGACTCATAAACTCTTCCTGAGCGAGTAAGGCCACCAACCATGGCCATTGAAGCATGATTTACCGCCTTATAATCAAATGGAGCGGCTTTATAATCACTCACAGCAAGGGGTATCTGAAAGGTATAGTTCCTAGGCTTTGATGAAGTTGATCCATCTTCACTACCTTTGCCTATTTCGATTTTGATGGATCTAGGTCCACCTTCAATCATGCACACAAGCTCTTCTGGATCCGGAATCTCAGCGGTAATCATATTGATAACTGGTCCATGATTTGGCAATGGGTTAGTAGAGACGTTTGGAGCTTCAATGAAATCCAACTGGATGACTTTTGCATCAATAAGATCTTGGATTTTATGCCTAAGCCTCCAGCATCTGTCTGTTGAATGCCCGATTTGCCCCATGTGATATTCACACTTCAGCTCAGGATTGTAATTTCTAGGCTTAGTCTTCCCTAGGAACTTCAAGATTGATCAGATTATCGGCCCTTAATTTAGCTAATACTTGGCTAAGGGGAACCGGAATTCGAGTGAAGTTCCGCCTGTTGAACCTTGATTGTTGATTTGGGACTGCACTTTGTTGAGTCTGATCCTTATTCTGATTTTGATTCTGATTTGTTGACAACACGAATGACTTAGTAGGGCCAGTTGCATCTGAAGTTTGACCATGCTGACGGTTGAATCTTTCCCTTTGTATGGGACATTTCTCGGTGCAGTATATTTCTTTTCTTGTTGCAATTTTCCTGCTGAAATTGCATTCTCAATCCTGCATCCAGCTATCACCACTTCTGAGAAACTTGCTGATGCATGCCCAATCAGATGGGAAAAGAAAGGTTCCTCTAATGTGTTGATAAAAGTGAAAGTGAGGTCCTTTTCAGGCATCGGGGTGGTGATCCTTGCAGCCAATGCTCTCCAGCGCTGAGCATATCCTTGAAAGTCTCTTCTTTCTTCTTCTTCAGATTGCTTAAATCCCATACCGAGGGCGCCATCTCAATGTTAAACTTATACTGATTAAAAAATGCCCTAGCCAACTTGTCCCAAGTATCAATTTCTGATGGTCTAATTGGGCGTACCAGGCCAAAGCAGCACCAGTAAGACTGTCCTGGAAGGTTTGCACCATCAGCTTGTCAAATTTGCATATTGCCCCATTCGTCGTACATACAATCTGGTATGCATATTAGGACAACCTGTCCCGTCATATTTTTCAAATTCCGGTGCCTTAAATTTCTCAGGGAAGGCACCTTCCTCATATTGAGGCAAATTCAGGATCGCGGTTTGATCAAAACCATCGAACGTCTTCATTTTCTCAAGCAGTTTTCTCTCCATTTCTTTAGCCTGAGCTTCCAGTTCTTTCTTCAACTCAGCCGCATTAAACTCATTTGGTGACTCCTCTTGCTGAATAAGCTGTCCTTCAATTTCTTTTCCTTTCTGTGCCTTGAGATTCTTCAGAAGTTGTGGGGGTCTTAAGTTGTGCAAGACTCTGTGTTAAAGCCTGCATCTGTTCAGCAATTCCAAGGAGGGTTTGTTCCACGGTGTTGAGTCTTTGCTCATTGGTCTGGTCTGTGGGGTTGCTCCCGGTGTTAGACATCTTAGCTCGGGATCTGGTAACAATAGGGCTCCTAACCGGCTTGGACGCTATCTTTCAAGTTTTGACTTAAACTCGAATTTGCTAGACCTGGACATTTATTATTTATTAATATTTTTTAAAGAATAAATGAATTAATATACATATGCAAGAATGTAGATATGCTATCACACAGATGCAAATGGGGATATTGACCAATGATTTTAAAAAAAACATTTGTATTAAAAGATAATGTTTGAATAACAAAAACTTCTAATGGTTTAGAAACCTTATTTCCTAGTGACTGAATCAAAACTACTTTCTAATGGTTTCAAAGAACCTTGATTCCTAAGGACTAAACCTAAACCAACTAAACCAGTCTTCTTGTCTTAGTGGGGCAAACAATCTTGTCTTCCAGGGCTAGAATTTTCTTTCGAGCTGCCTTCAACTCAGCCTCTAAGAATGCAATTCTGCTTCCAGCACTTTGCAGGCGATCCACCATTTCCCTCTCTCTTTCTTGGAAATCTCGGTGACATACTTCCAGGCGAGCCGAAACAGCTTCCATGTAAGCAGTTGTTTCAGGGTCAGGTTCCGATGGTGCTGGTTGAAGGATATCGGGAGCTTCATATCGAATATCCTTATTCTTCTTCATTTGGCTAGCCACATACCACCTGGTTGCTCTATACTTCTTGGTTTCCTTACTTTTGGCTCGACTTCAAAAACCGGCTTCACCTCTCTATTTTCCCATATAGCTCGGATTTGATTTAGCTTGAATTCTTTAGCTGGTAGTATCTTGGTTGGATCCAGATAATCTAGAGTGACTTGCTCCAAATTAGGCTTGACAGTAATATCTTGCAGCATACCATACTGTCTGATAACACTTGAGGATAATAACCAGTACAGCCGGTGAGTCCAATTAGGGGTACTGCCATGTATTCCTTGCAACTTAGGATGGCTGCAGGGCTTTTGAACCAGCGAGCTTGCCACATCATGTCTTCAGGTGGCATGTCTTCAAGAATGGCAATTATATCCCATAGAGGATGATCATCTTCCATGTGGACCCTTTCAGCAAAAGATTGGATGAGATCATATTTCAGGCTGATGAGGGATCCATTAGCCAATCTTTTCCGTAGTGCTTAATGTGGCTAGCAAACCAAATCATCAGTAAATGCATGCTTGCTTTGAACTTGCCTTGTCCTTTAGACTTGATGTGATTCAGACTACGGACTTGTTCGGCTAGAAGAGCGGGACATAGGATTTGCCAGCTAAATATTGAGAAACCAGCTCTATGACCCGGAAGTGGATGAACAAATTGCCATTAGGGAAGAGAATAGTTGCAAAAGCAGCTACTATGAAGGCATTAACCCGGTTTTCTTCCCAAACTTCAAGTGGTATACTGAAAGTGGATCGGTTGCTTTTAAAGTATTCAGGAGTTCCAAACCAGTCCATCAGTGTGGTTAGCCGGATGCAATATTCATTGCAATCATTGATAGCTTCAATAATTGGTCCCCTCTTGATCCCCAAAAATTCTGATATAACACGGACCGGGCTATGCTTGAAGTTCGGAACATAGATTCCTTCAGAGGTAGGAGGTGCTTGGAGTAGCCTAGTATATTCCTCAATGGTCGGGCTAAGTATATGCTGACCCAAACGGAAGACAACTTCTTCAGGTTCCCATAGATGAGTGAGGGCTCGGAACATGGTGAATGGAACATGGATCTTTGGTAGGCTGAGGATTGGGCCTAATCTATCCTCAATGAATGACTTTTGGACCGGACTAAAACTGACAAACCATCGGTCCAGTAGGAGCATTGGATCTTTGAAAGGTTCCACTCGATTTTCTCTAATAAGGCGAGCCCATAAGCTATCGCTACTGTCGGTTGAAGACATCATTTTCTGAAAATTTTTTAAAAGGTATAAGCTAATATTTACAAAATTTTTTAATTTTTTGACAGCTTTTATATTTTTTTTAGAATTTTCTTTTTTTTTTAAGTATTTACATATGTACATTTATATTTCAACTCATTTTTTTTTGAAAAAGTTGGTCATATCCCATGCTAATGAATGCATGATTTGGTAGGTTCTATAGGTTCCCCGATTTAGTGGTACTAAACCGGAGTGGGAGGACATTTCTTGATCTAGAGGGTGGAAAGCCACAGCCCCCGGACCTTACTTCGTCCTCCTCGCTTAGGCTCTTAAGACGGCCCTGGTACGACCGTATCTAGCACACAATTATGCTAATGCAAATGCAAGTGCAAATCATAAAACAAACTTTTTTTTTTTATTTATTATTATTTGTAAGGTTATATATTTACAAAAACAATTATTCAATATAATATACAAATAATCACATATTCACAAAAATTGAGCAAGGATAAATTCAAAATTTAAAATTCCTAAGTGGCTAGCCCTCTTTTTTTTTAAAAAAAAAAATTTAATAGTCCCCAGTGGAGTCGCCAAGCTGTCGAGCCTGGATTTTTCCACTATCTGGTTCATTTCTCCTAACCCGATTCACATTAAACCCGAACCCATTTAACATGAATCCTCGACTAGGGGTTAAAAGAAATTTTAATTTTTGAAAATTTTTAGAGTCGCCACCCGATATAAATCGGGAAAAAATAAAAGCTAGGATCAATGGGTCGGTTGATCCTAACTTAGCTACTAGTCTGCGAAAATTTGATTTAAAAAACAAACTTTTAAAACCAGATATCATGGATTCGGGGGCTAACCTATTAAAACCAAATGGTTACCACTTTTGGAATTTTAAATTTATAATTATCCTTTTCATGCTCAAAAATTCAAATAAAATATATAACAAATATTTACAAGTCACATTATTCATTTTTTATTTTTATGTGCTTTTATTCATTTTTATTATTATTTTTTTTTTATGAATATCAACAAAACATCTTTATTTACAAAATATTTATTCACAAAAAAAAACAAAAACATTTTTTTATTTTTTAATGTCGCCCCGCAGGTGCCTACGTACTCGCTAATCGAGATCAGACAAAACGTAGTTCTTTTAAAAAAGAACTTTAATTTGTTGATCAATTTTAATTTTTGAACTATTCTCAATTTAAGTTCATTAAATTTTAATTTTTATGAAAATCATTTTTGATGGTCCTATGATCTAATCAATTGATTTTCATTTCATGAAAACATATTTTTCTAAGTTCAAAAATCATTTTTTTATTATTTTTTTTTTAAAAAATTTTGGTTTTGGAAAATCCAATTTTGTCATTTTTATTATTTTTATCATTATTATTATTATTATTATTTTTTTTATTTTTATATTTTTTTAAAATCATCACATAAACTCACAACATATTCAGAATATTTTATAATATATTAAAATTATTTTTCATGCATTTCCAAAAGCAATTTATGTATAAATACACATTAAAAATATTCAAAAATATAAAAAAAATAAATTTATATAAAAAATAATTATTCTGGTTTTTCTGGATTTTTCTGAATTTTTCTGAATTTTTTATGAATTTTTATGAATTTTTTTACTATTTTTTACTATTTTTATTATTTTCTAAAATTAATTATATAATAAACTAATAATATAATAATGTGAATTGACCTGGACCGTTGGATGAAGCGGACGAGATCTGTAGCGTCGATCGTGCTGACCAATCTGGATCGTCTGATCTTGTTGACTCGATCTGAGCCGTCTGATCGCTTAATTGAATCTAAGCCGTCTGATCGCTTGATGAAATCTGGGCCGTTTGATCACTTGATTGAATCTAAGCCGTCTGATCTGTTTGATCAAATCTGAACTGTCTGATCGCTAGATGAAATCTGGGCCGTCTGATCGCTTGATTGAATCTGGGCCATCTAATCTGCTTGATCAAATCTGAGCCGCTGATCTGCTTGATTGAATCTGGACCGTCTGATCAGATCTGACCGTTGACCGTTGACCGTTGACTGGCGGGCGGGTTGGACTTCGGATATTCGGGTCGAATTTCGGATCGGATCCTACCCGATCGGGCAAAGAAGACGAAGTGGCGACTTTTCGGGGCGGATTCCGGCGGCTGTGGTGGTTGACGGCGGCTGGAAACTTGTCGGCCCGACTCCTGGTGCGACAGCGCGTCCTCTGAAGGTGGTGGTTCGCGCCCAGAACGGCAGCAAGGGGCGGTTCCGACGGTGGTTGTACGGCGGTTCAAATCCGAAAATTAAAAACATTTTTGCAGAGGTTAATTTGATCAATTTGATGAAATCCAAGCACACTAAAACATCAAAATCAAGTTTCTATCATTCCTAAAACACTCAATTTTGATCAAATCCGATCCAATCACTTCGAATTTGAAAAATTCGAATTCTATACCCTAAATTCGAGAATTTCGAATTGGCTTTGTTATGTATGTGTTTTCTTCAAATTGACTTGTGCCTTTTGCTCCTAGGACCCTCTATTTATAGGTTGCAAGCTCAATTTTACGTTTCGAACAGTTTCAAAAATGAATCGATTTTTGCCTCTTTGTTTTTCACGAATTTAATTCGAAAATTCGTGATTGATTTGCTTGTAACTGAGGAATTGATGATTGCTTTTTCATATCCTCCATCAGATCATCCATTATGGGTAGATTAATTGCCCAATTTTTCCAATTCTTGTAACTCCCCATTCATGTACAATTGAATGCCCACAAATTGAATTTTTTTCCATTTTTTTAGCACGAATTTTGTGACTTTTGGTTGTTTTTGTTCATGAATTGTGCACTAATCTTTCATATTCTATAACCACTTTGCAATTGCTTCATCAATTTCAATAATCAATGAAGTTTTGTCAGTTAAAAACCGATGCAAAGTAAGGTAAAAAGTCACTTTGAGAAAGATGAAAAGGCAACAAAAATGATAAAAAGGCAAAAAATTTGCCTTTGCTAGGTTTGAACCTGTGTCCTTGAGCTTAGATATGTGTGGGGTCAATGTGTTTAACCAACAAGCCATTTGGCCTATGCCTTGATCACTTAGCCAACTTCATCAATACTTAAGGCTTTTGGAAAAATGAGTTTAATTAAAGCCTTAATTAATTAGGCAAAAATTGGGTGTCTACAAGTATGCTTGAAGAAGAACTTAAAAGTGTAAAGTTACAAAATTATAAAGCTTTGAAATAGGGGATTTTTTTTCTTTTTATTGAAAAGTTGTTCTGTAGTATACACTGGCATCTGACACTTCAACGCTACTGGCGTTGAGCTGTATTGAAGATGATTAGAGGCCAAAATTCTAATGCCGCCTCCAATACCACCGACATAGGCTTCAGAATAGCCAACATTGAAGCTTAACGCTGCCGGTGTAGATGCTAGCATTGGTTTTGTAAAATTGCCCTGTTTCACAACCTGTTCGTATTTTAGTCATAACTTTTTCATCCGACCTCCGATTGAGGTGATTCAAGCTGCTATAGGAAGCTTAAAAAGAGATATACAATTTTTATGTTTTAAGTTTTTGAAAAATAAAAAATTATTAATTCTTAAATGTGACTTCTTTTTTAGCTGTTACACTTTCCAAACAAAGCTAAAAACTAGTGTTTTTTGTTAAATGTATTTTTGCTTAGGAAATGGATCTTTTTGGGCTAAAATGGGATTAATAGTTAATAATTGGATTAGGTTAACTTATTAGAAAGATCTTTGAATAGCATGAGGAATATATTGATTTAAATGTCTTTCCATGGTTAATTTATGATCTTTTAAATAATTATTGACTTTTTATGATGTTGTTTGATGTATAAATACTATGTTATGACCTTGTGTTGGATTTGTTTGAATTTCTTTGAGTGTTATGCTTAGAATTAGTTATGTTTTATGGGTATTACAAGTGAGAATGAATGATTTAAAATGATTTTCTTGGAATAGTGATAGATCCTCATTCGGCTACCCCTATAAATTCTCGATTTGATTCAGGTATGCAGTAACTTGCTTGTTTCTTGCTCAGGATAGGCATAATTAAATTGAGTCTAAATTATGAAAACTTAAATTCTATTTGAATTAGTTGTTTATTACGCTGTTGAATCTAGTTCGGGGAGCGATACCTTGTCATGATGCAATAACACAGTAGATTTAGGTGCTTAGGACACCTTTACCATGATGCAATGACTTGTATGAGTGGTACAGCAGGTAGTCGGTGGGGTTTTTAGTATCAGTATAATGTTTGCTTAAGCTTAGGATGAAGTAACATGATTTAATTTGATGTTTTTGGAACTTGAATTAGGTGATGTTATTGACTGAGATAAGTAAAGATGAGAAACGGCTAAGAACCTTAGATGAGACTATTTTTCGTTTTTAGATATATCATCTAGGAGATATAAGTTCTCAAACAACTTATATAAACCCCTGAGCGTTGAGGTCGTTACTTAGGTCCCCCAAATATCCTTGTTACCTGAAGTTTGAATACTCATATGTTGCTTGATTAATTAAAGATTATCTAATAACCTATTGATTGTTGCATACACATATAGTTTAAGTTTGTGTGAATCACTCGCCTTTATTTTTGGTTACTTGTGTATTGGGCCTTTATCTCATTATTTTATCTCTTTCAGGAACCGAAGACAATGCGTTTTATGCTAGCATGGGTTATGGGACTGATTTTGAAGATTTTCTAGATGGTTTAGAAGATTAAGTTGACCAAGGACTTTATGGACTCATCTCTGTAATAGAATAGGATAGACTCTTTTGGGAAGACATATAATAGATGTTTTAGCTTAGTTATATCTTTTATGTCTTTTGTATAAGGCTTGTTATTAGCATTTGGTTGTAATATATATATATATATATATATACTTAGCTATGTATGTTTTAAGTTATGTCTCTTATGATATGTGGTGATGATGATATTATGTTTTTCTTAAAAGTTTTTAAAAATCAATAGTTTTCAAGTTTGTTCAGATTGAGGATTTAGACAAACAATTATTCAAACATCTCTTTATAGACAACCTTACATATAATACTGCAGGTTATATATGGTTGGGGACTCGAATCCACCTATTATATATGTGAGTGTGAGTTTGGTCTTTATAATTCTCTTTTCTTTTCTTTTTGGGACTAGTCTATTCTTAGTCTCAGGATACCTTGATAAAAGCTAAGGTTCCCAATACTTGACCATATTATTATGTTTATTTGCTTATTATATTTCTTTCTATCTTATTATGTATTATTCTTACCCTTTTTTATTGCTATATAATCATATTCATGCATGATTAGAATATTGTTGTCTTAATAAAAATAAAAATGGGTTATTTCATTAATAAAGAAAAGTAAACTAAATTTCTTATCACTTAACAAAGGATTTTTCAACAAAAGATCTAAGTATTGTTTTTTATAATTTATTTTTAAAAGCTTAGACAAGCTAATCGTAAGTTTTAAAGTATTAGTAATGAAGATTTATTCAAATAATAAAAGGAACTCATTTCTTTTAATTGGAATTAAATACTCCATAAAAATATAATTTTTAGCATTAAATTTAAGATTTTAACTAGATCATATTTTTTATAAAACTTAAATAGGTTTATCATAGACTTTGAAAATCACTTACTAAGTAAGTTTCTACATGACTTAATTTTTAATATTGTTATTCTCTTTTCAAAGTTAAAATGAAAATGTTGCTAGGTTCTAATGTTGATAATTCTTTATTATGAAAGCTTTTTATAAACTTATCTAAAAGGATTATGCCACCATTTGATAAATATTAAGAATAAAACAAGTTTTTAAAATCAAGGTAAAATCAACTTACTATTTTAAAAACCAACTTAAAGAAGTAAAATTTGCCAAGAAAGTGAAGTTTTAAAAAGATATACAAGTAGAATAATATAAAAATGAGAAGAAAATATACAATTAACACAACTTCAAATATTAGACAACACCGACGACTTGAGAAAAATTTTGAAAACCTTATTTTTCAATCACTAGAAATAAAATTGGTAGATAACTTAAAGGACCGATTTTTTGGAAATTAATTTATCTTTGAAGAATTAGGAAATAAAAATATAAAAGAAAAGCACTTATTTATAATAACCAGAAATTTGTAATTTCTTTCAAACCACTTAAAAAGAAAATTTTCAAAGTCCAATTTTTCAAAACCATAAGACAAGTTGTTTAACAAAAAATAATTATTGAGATAATACCAATAGAATCATGCATAAAATATGAGTCTATTTATGTATCAAAAGGATTTTTTCCAACCATATACATACATATATATTGTTTAGGGATTTTTTGGTAAAGAAAAGTTTGGAAAATCATATTTTAAGGGTTGGGAATTTCGTAACTATTATGTACCATGGTGTTTTGCAACCCAAATGGCTTTATAAAAAAATAACCTTAGAAATAGATAAATTTTTGCAAGTAGGTTAAAAACGATATATAATATGCGAAATTTCGAGTTAAAATGAGCAAATTATGCCATTTTAAGTTAGAATTTCCTTCTATCTAAATTTTAACGCAAATACTAAAATAGAATTACAAAGTTCAAGTAGAACTTCCATGAAATACTCATTCTGGGTATTTCTTTCGTTTAGGTAACAAAGCTTGGGAGGATCCACATTCAGAGGACTATTACGAGTAAAGAATTTTATTAAGAATGGCTAAGTAGTTTATCTCCTACTTTTACGTGTTTGTTTGTGCTTATAGCTAGAGTCATTAGAAGTAAGAAAAAGAGGAAAATGGAATATGCATAATAATATTGGTTGAAATTATACTAAGCACATCGAGACATGACCTGATGCTAATTAAATTGTGTTTTATTATTATCATGTTGGAGTGTCTGCAAATTCTATGATCACTTTTAAATTACCTTAATTACATATAACAAGTTATATCAATTGATTCATGCATATCACGTAGTTAGTCTCATTTCATTAGCTGCTATGCTCGATGGGACAAGAGTATAGTAGTGGGATTTGTCACGCCCCAAAGAGTACTCTAAACGTGACAGCTCGCCACACTCAATATTAAGACTTAAGTATGACAACCTTAGTCATCCCAAAAAGTCTCGATATTGGATGTAAGGCGTACTTTCATGATCGTAATGGACCAAACTTTGGATCATGTCGTTTAAGCAGTTATGCATAATGGCAATTAAGAAAATAAATCATAACAATATAATCAAGGTTCATAAAAACTTATAAAGAGTCTTTACAACATTAAGGGGCATTTTTCCCTATCAAAGATAGCTAAGTCTAATGAAGTCCATCTTAAAATAATATACACTATTGAAACATCTCTTGGAACTCCATATCTACTTCTTATTTGCACTTCTATCTATAAGATATCGGCTTGAAAGCATTACCTGAGTAAAATAACCTCTTAGATCCAACCAAATGTGCGAGAACTACAAAAGATATCTAAGAGGGTATAAACTACCTGGTTAGTGAGATTTATTTCCACAATTAAACACTCGACATCCAATAATAAAAACAAGTTTATTTAGGCAACCATATGAAATGCACAAGTATGTGAGCAAACACTACATATGATTTTTCGAGGATCATATGGTGAATGGATTTACCCCTCCATTCGGGGTTAGGTGCTCCAGACTGTATAGGCTACTACTATAAAACGTAATTCCATGATAGTTCTTATTTTAGCAACTTTCTTGCTTTCAAAAATATAATCTAACTTCTTTGTAGTTTAGTTTTCAAGCCACTACATAGCTATCAAACATGTTTTTGTCAGGTGTTTTCTCACCGCTATTTAATTTCAGACGACCTTCGCTGCTTTATAAAATTTATAGACTATATGAATCTCCTTACTAAGCCTTTGTCCCACCAAAGGTATAGTGGTAAATGCAATGAAATCACCTAATGATATGCATGAATTCAATTTAATTAAGTATTAATGGCATGATTAAATATTTTACGGGTGATCATAGAATTTGCAGACAGTCATTCTTATGCTAGATCAAACATTTATTATAAACAATTCCCGTCTCGACATACTTAATCATAATTTTCAACCAAGCATGTAAAGCACATGCATTTTTTCATTTTTATCTTTTCCTAATTATAATGCCACTAATTTTACAAGCAAAATAATAAGTGCATAAATATAGAAAACAAACTCACTCGGCCATTTGTGCGGATACTTCTTGTCAAGGAAATCCTCGGGACACCAGTACTTGATCTTCACACCACCTAAACAAGAGAAATACCTAAAATGAGTATTTATTGGAAGTTCTACTTAAACTTGAAATTCTATTTCACTAATTCCATCAAAATTCGTATAGAGAGAAATTCTAACTTAAAATGGCCATAACTTGCTCATTTTAACTCGAAATTTCACATATAAAATATAGATTCCTACCGACTCGAAAACATCTATCTATTTCTAAGGTTATTTTCTACAAAAAAAAAAAGTCATTTAGCTTTCTAAAAGTTTCGGTACAAAATCAAAACGAAAATCCCAGCTTTCGAAAAACAATCTTCCAAACTCATCTCTATTCAAGAATCCTTTTGCAAAAATGTAGATATGTATATAGTTGAAAAATCCTTTTGCGTACATATATATAGGCTCATATTATATGCAAAATTTTAATGGTGTTGTCTCAACGGTTATTTTTCGTAAAATAATTTATCTTATGGTGTTGAAGTCTTGAATTCTAACAATTTCTTTTCTAAATCTTTTGAAAGAACTTTACAATCTTTCGGGTTATTATGAATGAGTATAACCTTATTTTGTTTTCTAATTTCTTCTCTAAAACAAGTAAATTTTTCTTAACTTGAATTTCTACAAAATTTTACATCTAGTGATAAGAAATGAATTTTCCCAAAAATTGTTATTAAGTTGTTAATAATCTATAGTAATATGAGTTGTATATATTTTTCTCCTTCTAAAAGAAAATGGTTTTGATAAACAAATCTTTTTCCTCTTATATTTGCATTTCTTAACTCTTAAAATATAATTTTAGCTTTAAAACTTGGTTTTTTAAATCTTTTACCAGTTTTACTTGGGAAATCATATTTTATTATTTTCTTAAGTTGTTGATAATATCTATTGTCTTTGAAATTTATCAAGTTTACATTCTTTTTATTTCTTTGAAGATGGATGTATCATTTAAAAACTTGACAACCTTTATTTTTCTAAGTGAGTTTATGAATTAGTGAGTTGATTTGATTTTAACTTCGAAAACTAATTTACTTCTTAGCTTTTATTCATGAAGTTGAAAATATTCCACTCTTAAGCTTTTTATCATAGAGTTGGTAAAAATTCTATGAGTAAGCTTTTTGAGAAAATTTTACTTATCAAATAAATATTATCACTAAGTTTCAATAAACTTTATGTGACTTATCATATTAAGAGATATTGTTTGTTTTGCTAGCTAGCTTCTTTAAGAAAATTATCTTTATGGTCATTTAAGAAAAGTTTTGATGCGTTTAGAAAGAAGTTGGAAAAAGATAACTTTTCTACGTTTTTAATAGCAAAATCTTGATTTTGTGACAAAGACATATTAAGAGAGTTTAGTTTCATTTTCTTTTATTAAAGAAAATTTCCTCTTAATTTTGTTGAGACAATATCATTATAATGATGCATGTATATGAGCAAGTAATATGAAAATGATGAAAATATAAGAAAAAGATAAGAACAAGATATTAATAAGCAAGATAATAATAACAAGTATTAGGAACCTTAGCTTTATCAAGGTAACCTGGTCAAGTATTAGAAGCCTTAACTTCATTAAGGCAACCCGGGACTAAGAATAGACTAGTCCCAAAAAGAAAAAGAAAAAAAAAAGGGCATTAATAAAAGCAAGTTAGGGAATGTTAGTGAGCATTAGGCTCTAAAAATATGTAGATATACATATATTTAATAATATATAGAGAGAGAGAGTTAGATTAAAAGCTGAAATAGCCATGAATTTCCTAATTTATATTTTAATGTGCTACTGAAATAATATATGATTTTGAAATGAGATATACGTGCATGAACAATATAATTAATGCATGTGTTGAATATGTGTCATTTTGTATGTATGTAGTGCAATGAAATTAATATTATTGTATTATATGTGTTAATTTGTGCATAGTGTAATGAATGTGTGTGTCTCTTGTAAATTAATATATATGTGTTATGTTTAGAATTATTAAAATAACTTGTGAATTGCTATAGAATGTATGATAGAATTTTTACAAAGTTTAAACCTAATTTTTAAGCCTAAATTAAACTCAAATGCATTCCAAATTTAGCCAAATTAAGCCTAAGTCAAATATGCCTTAAAAGTCAAACTTTGGATAATTATTGACCTCAAATTAGATTAATTAGAGTCTCTTTTTGGCAGCCCATTTTTCCATCCGAATTTCTCTTATTTCTTTTCTTTCTTTCTTCCTTCCATCTCAAAACCCTAAGCCCTAAACCAAAATCAACCACAAGCCTTTGGATTCAAAAATCACTCCAAGCCAAAGCCTATTCATATAAGTTAAATGCAAGCCTAATTTCTTTGTCTTATTTTCTTTCATGTATTTGGATGTAAAGCTTATGGTAGGATTAGTAAATGACAATTGAGTTGATTTATTTATGTATTGATATATGTTAGGTTGTGCTTTGCTATTGTGTGAGCTTAGTTAAGTGTTAGGAAGTTGTAAGAAGTGTTGATAAGTAGTGGAACTAAATTAAGCAGTTGAAGTGTACAATTGAAGTGTGATTGGTGTTTGAATATTGTAGTGGGTGTTTGATGATTAGAAGTAGAGTTTATGTTGTTTGGATGGTGTTTAGAACATATAACAAGATTTGGGAAGCTCAAAATAAGTTTGGAGAATTTTTTTAAATTGATTAATTTTTGTAAAGAAAACAGGGGAAGTAAAACATTTTCATATAGGTTTAATTTTGAGCGGACGCCGGCATCTAGTCCTTTAATGCCCGACTTAGAGACGGTATTGAACGTGATCAGAACCTGTTTTCTTAAAGCCGCTTGAAAGCTGCCAGCTTTCGCTAGAAAAGTTTGCCAGTATTTATTTTTCAAAACATATACTGGCTAATAGGGTTCCAACGCCGCCAGCTTAGAGGCGGTGTGGAATGAGAATAAAATCATAATTTTTAACGCCAGGCTTAAGGCCGTCGGCATGGCATCCAAACCTGTCGGCATAGCATCCAAACCTGTCGGCATAGCATCCAAAGCTATCGGTGTACAAGGATACACTGTTGGTGTTGAGGGCATTCACGGTCTTGGACCAACCCCGTGTAACTCTCGAAATTTTTTGGAATTTGGAGTTGTAGTCTACACCAACTCAACGCTGTCGGCATAGACTGAAGGCTGCCGACGTATCCTTGAACGCTGCCAGTGTTGGCAAGTATTGAGTTTTAGTGCATTATGCACCGGTTCAATGCCGCCGGCGTTGAAGGCCAGTGTGTTCCCTATAGTTTTCATTTTCAAAAACTTTCTTCAAAATTTTCCAAAGCTTGATATATGATCAATTGAATAATTGTTAAGTATTGTATGATGTAATAAGATGTTTAAATGCTCTATTATAACTTGTAACAATTCATTTGAAATTATTTGATTAATTATATTCGGAACTAGTTAATTAGTGCTTAAACTAAGTAGAAATTCAATATTATCCTGAATAGTGGCAGATCCTCACTCGGCCAACCCCATTAGTTCCCGAGCTATCTCAGGTACGTGGTAACTTGCTTGTTTCTTTGTTAGGATAAGCATTACTTCAAGTTACTTTAAATTAAGAAAATTTTAATAATTGATGAGTATTGATTGTTTGTTTTTATGCCATTGAATCTGGTTCGGAGAGTGGCACCTTGCTCAGATTGGGGGCATGGTACTTTTTCGTTATTTGATAGATTTATCTAGGAGATATAAGTATCCGAACTGCTTATATCAACCCTCTGAGCGTCGTGATGCGTTACGCAGGATCCCCTAGTATTACAGGCTACGCCGGGAGGTGGGGCTGCCTAGTCTGTATGAACAGTAGGGACCACTCAGGGAGGCGGACGTGATACTAGATCCTTATTGTCCGGAGTTTGAATACTCCCATGATGTATGACTAACTAAAAATTGAATAATAAATTATTGGTTGTTGCATTTTGCATTTAGCTTAAGTATGTGTGAATCACTTTGCATTTGTATTCATTACTTGCGTACTGGACCTTTGGCTCATATTTTAACAATTTCAGGTGATGAATCCGATGAGTTTTACACTAGTATTGGGTATGGAACCGATTTCGAGAATTTTCTTGATGATTTCGAGGACTAGAAATGACCTTAGACTTGATTGGATTAAATTTTTGTAATAGACTAGTTATGTTAGTCTTGTGGTTGTATTTAAAGTTTTAGTTGGATTTTATATGTAATTTTGTTAAGGCTTGTAAGAAGCCTTTGGATGTAATATATGTATATATATGTACTTAGCTATGTATGATTTAAGTTTATTTCTTTTGGGAAATATGATAATGGTATAGTGTGTTTTGTTAAAAGTTTTGAAAAAAACTATGGTTTCTAGTATATTAACTATGTGGAATTAGACAAACAATTCCTCAAACACTTCTTTTAGGTAACCTTACATATAATCTTACAGGTTATATGTGGTTGGGGAACTATAGCGCCTATTTTGCTTATAGGGGTGATAGCGGGTCCTTACAAAAGCATAATAAAAATAATAATAACAACAATAATAACAATAACAATAATATCATAATAACAACAAGATAATAAAATTGGAATTCATGTGCAAGAACAAAATGAACATATTGTTGCTTCTGCAACTCACATAAGTTTCAAGAAACAACACCATGGTCATGCTAAGTTACATGACATAGATAACATAAAGAATGATAGAAGTTTACCTAAAGTGTTTTTATGGTATGAAAATGGTAGATGAATTTGATATTATGTGGTTAATAAGAAATGGTAAATGGTTTGTGTGTAGAGAAGGATTTTTGTGAGGAATTGGCGAAAGAGAGTTTTGGTAGTGAAGAATTTTTGTGGAGAGAGTTTGTGGAGTGGATTTGGAAGAGTTTTGTTATGTAAAATGAAGTTGTGAAAGAAGTGGAGGGAGAGGGGGGTATTTATAGTTGAAAATGAAGGAAAATTAAGTGTAATAAAATAAATCTAAAAAGAAAAATAATAGAAAGAGAGGGGGGGATTTGCACCGGCCATGAGGGTAGAGAGGGAGAGAAATGATTTATTTTGTCTTTTTGTAAGAAAAGTAATTAATATATAAGATATGATTTGATATAATATGTATTGAAAAGGTAAAAAGTAAGAAAATAAGTATATAGGTAGAAAGAATAGGTAGTAAGAAAAAATAGAGATAGGTGAATAGTAATGAATAGTAGAGAAGTACAATGAATAGTAAACAAGACTAATAAGTTACTGATAGTAAAGAAAACACATGTATAATTGTAATATCTATAATTTTTAGTTACCGAAAAGTTACGAAACTGATATTTTTTTATTCCTTATATTATTACTAGTCTAACGGTATAAACGAAATATATTTACCATCCGGTGTATCAGGGTACGGTTTTCAAAAACTAATCGCGTTCAGATTCGAAAGACACTAAATTGGCGAATCTGATATTTTTATACTTCCCTATATTATTACCAACCATTATAAGCCATTAACTCAATTTCGTTGTCTAGAGTTTAAGAGCGCGAGATTGTTAGATCCAAACTTTAGGGTTTTGGCATGGGTTTTTGTTGACTAGGGTTTCCGGTTGACTTCTGGTTCTAGAATTTTGCACTTCAAAATTACCGTAAAATTTAGGGGTTTACAGGGTTCGTAAGAACCCATAAGTCTGTAAGATGGGCGAATAGGAGTCTAAAAGAACTATTTAAGGATGGGTGAATAGGAGTCTGAAAGAACTATTTCAGGATGGGCAAGTAGGAGCCCAAAAAAACTACATCGTCGGATTTCAAAGATGGGCTTTAAAGAGCCTAAAACACCTAAACCCAAATAGAGGGGTAAATCCAGTCAATAATATGATTTCCAGTAGATCATATGTATTGCTTGCTCATTTGCTTGATGCATTTCATATGCTTGTTTAATAACTTGCTTGAATTTATTGACACGAGTATGTTAATCCAAGAATATTCTCACTAAACTAGTGGAGCTTACACCCAAATAGACTTTTGTTGACATAAGAACGATATCTCTTTGGCTGAGGACTTCATATACCCAAGTGGAAGTATGTTTTGAGAAGCTTTTGAGGGAAATCCTTTTGAAGATCTTAGAATAGATTTCCTTTAAAATCTTTTGGTTCTAATATTGTTTCTTTGAGGGAAAGACTAAGTTGATATTTTGTTCTTTGGAGATTTATCGGGGGAATTCCCCTAAGATGATGTAAGGACCATATTCCTATAATGTTGAAGTTAAATATTTGTCTAGATTTCTTGTATGCTATATTTACTACCTCGAACTATACATTCCACCAAAGTCTCCTATTGTTGTGATAGACGCCTTACATATGGTGTTGAAGCTTTTGTATGACTTCGGGAAGTCATTCTTAAGTTTTAATACCGTATGTGGCGAACTGCCACATATAGGATACCTTTTGGGGTATGACAATTGCATTCCTTAGTAATGTAGATTCCCTAGGAAGGAGCATGTGCCCGTGTCCCAATATGCTAGGGGCCCGTCCAACTCTATGTAACAGTAGCAACCTTTCAAAATGCGACTCGATGGATGCTATGTATGACCATTTTTTTGTTAACTCCATTCTGTATTATGATTCATTAAAGGCGATCAATCAATTTAAACACACATAGCAATCAAGCATGCAAATGAATGAACATAGTTAAACAAACATTCTAGCATTGTGATATGCTTAATATCCACTTAATTAAACAAGCAAGAAGCACATGCTTAACCCTTGATAGTCCCCCATACATACTCATTTTTATCTTTTCTTAATCATGCTAGTGTGATCGAAATAACCATGAAATTCTCAACTTATATTTTATATGTGTGTTATTGAATTTATACATGCTTTCGTATGTGTTGAATATGATTTATGTTCATGATAAATTATGTGTTTTATTGTTGTGTTAAAATATGGAAATACTCTAGAATTTATTAAATATTTAGTTCATAAAATTTACATTGCATTAACATGTATGAATTATGTTTGAAATGTGTTAAAATAAGTAGATAAATATATGCATATGATTCTTTTTATAGCAGAAAAATAAGGCCAAAAAATCAAGCTTTTAAACCACCATTAAGGCCTTAAGACATCTTCATTAATTAGCTAAAAGTTAAGTCATTAATTACCTTAACTTTTGATGCCTCAAAAGTCAAATAACAAGATAATATCAACTTAATAAAGTGGCAAATTCGTGCAAAATTTTCAGACCTCCCAAACACACCTCCAAAAGCTCCAAAACCTTCTTCTTTCTTCTCCAAAATCCCTCCCATGGCTATATACCATTATCCCCTTCAACTCTTACAAAAATAACCACCAAAACCTTGCTTAAGGACCACAAAGCTAAGGCTTAAAGCTCACTTGGTAAGTATGTTTTCTTATTTTGAATTTATGCATGTGTGAAGTTCTTGATGATAGGGTTGAACTTTGATTTGTGTTTGATGATTTTTATGTTGTAATTGTTGTATAAGAAGTGTTATATGAAGTTTGTATAATGTTTAGGACATGTTAGGAGTTGAGAAAAGTTGTTTTTTTTTAAGTTAAAAGTATTAAAGTTTGAAAAAATTTTGTAAAACTGTCAAACACCTGTCAAACGGCCCCATTTGGGTGGGTGTTTGCAGCAAATGGCCTCGCAAATGGCCTCGCAAATGGCCCCGTTTGCAAGGTGTTGCACTCTCGGATCAAAAATTTCATTTTCCCTGGTGCAAACAGTCTCCCAAATGGCCCATTTGCAAGGGTGTTTCGCTCTCGGATTTTTTTACCTGTTACGATGCTGTTTTGTAAATTAGTCATAACTTTTTCATCCAACCTCCAATTGAGGTGATTTAAATTGCATTGGAAAGATTAAAAAGAGGTCTATAACTTTCATGTTTTAAGTTTTCACAAATTTTAAAAGTAACAATGCTTAAATTTTAGTTCTTTTCAACTGATATACTTTCTAAACAAAGTTTAAAACTTATTGTTGGTTGTTAAAGGTTCCCCCAAGCTTAATAATTGATCATTTAAGTATTTGTTGAGTATTGTATGATAATATATGATATCTAAATGCTATGTGATGATGTTGTAATGATTTATTTGAATTTCTTTGGATGATTATACTTGAGATTTGATGAATATATATACTTGAACTAAGTGTGAGTTTGTAATTACTTCTTTTTACAGTGAGTGATCCCCTTTTGATTATTCCCATAGATTCTCGAGCTAGTACAAGTACGCAATAACTTGCTTGTATGCTTGTTAAGATAAGCATACTTAAATTTGATATAAGTTCTAAATGACTTAAGTATTGCTTGTGTTTTTCACTGTTGAATTCGGTTCGAGGAACGGTAACTTATCATGATGCAATGATAAGTTAGTGTAGGCGCTTAGGCCAATAGTCATGATGCAATGACTAGGCTCGGCGGATAATCAATAGGAAATATAGTAACTGAGCAACATTTACTTATTCTTGAAAAGAAGTAGTATAATTTAATTCAATATTTATGGGAGCATGTGAATTAATTTATATTATAGATTGAGTTAAGTGAAGTTGAGCAACGGCTATATAACCTATATGAGATTATTATTTTCAGTGTAACGTTATTTGGGAGATATAGATATTCGGGCTATCTATATCAACCCCTTGAGCGTCGTGAGCATTACTCAGGATCCCCAGAATCCCATGGCTTGTCCCGAAGTTTGAATACTCCAATGATAATTTGATCAATGAATACTAAAGAAAGATAAATAAAACATTAGTGTTGCATTGCATTAGTCTAGGTATGATTGTCACTACGCTTTTGGGTGTTGTTGCTGTGTACTAGGCCTTTGGCTCACTGTTACTATTTTTAAGCGATGATAACTGTTATGATGATATGGGCTATGGATTGGATTAGGAAAAATTCATGGATGAGTGGGGCGACTAGGAACCGAGTGAAAGATAGCAAGCAAGAAAGTTTTTAAACAAGTTGTTTGGTTTAAATATGTATTTTGTATTCTAAATAGAGGCTTGTTAGTTAAGTTTTGTTTGTATATAAAGACTTAAAGTCTAATTTTCCTATTTTGTAAAAACTTATGTAAGTTTTTCGTGTCATAGGCTTGACACCAAGTTGTAAATTATTTCCTTAAATGTTCTATATGAATAGATTACTCAGGTGAGTAATCCTTTTGTAAAAAGTCTTGTATCATGTTGTAGTGGTTTTAAACAAACAATTCACATAAATTGTTAGATTTAGGACAACCTTACATATGAAATGAAAATATTATACGTGGTTGGGGACTTGACTTACTTAATCATAGGATTAGTAGGTCGGGTCTTTACAGCGACTACTTACAAGCACAAACAAAGTAACGAATTTAGGAGGAAAAACTCACTCGTCCAATCGCAATCTTCTTAGTCGTAATAAGCCTTAGGAAGAGGAGTCTCGTATTCCTCATCACCTAGAAAAAAAAAAAAAACCCATAATGAGTATTTCATAGAAGTTCTGCTTAAACTTCATAATTCTATCTTGTTATTTTCATCAAAATTCGGATGAAGGGAAATTCCAAATTAAAATGACCATAACTTACTCATTTTAACTTGGAATTTCGCATTTTAGATGTCGTTTTCTACCTACTCAAAAAGATATATATTTTTATGGCTATTTCTTACATTTAAAGTCATTTTGGTTTCAAAATGGTTCGTACAGATCTGACCCGAAGGTTCTAACCCTTAAATTGCAATTTTTCCTAAGTTTTTCTTCACTTTGACACTTTATAGCAAACGTATAAAATTTATACTTCTGAAAATATCATTTAATATTAATAATAACTCATATTATATGCATTATCCTAGTGATTTTGTCTTAAAAATAAAATTTGTAAACAATGTTTATGAAATATAGAGTTTTGTGGAAGTTCATTCTTCAACTTGTGATTAAATTTACTATTTTAAAAATGTGGCTTAACAACAAAAATCATAGTTCAATATATATTTTTTGGAATCTCCAAGGTTTTATATGTGTTCAAAGATTTTTATTTAACAATTTATTTTATAAATTATGGTTTTGCCTATTTGTGACATAAAACTCAAGTGTATTTCCTTTTAAAATTTTCCTAAGTTTTATTATTTAAACAAAATTTTAATTCTTAGATTTTATAAATAAGAAACTTAATTAAATAAAATCAGGGTTTCTTTATTAATTTAGAGTTCGTGAATATTTTGTTTTCCTATTAAACTTCTTTTAACTAAATATTTTCCAAGATAGGAATCTTTATATGGTTACGAAGAAAAATCATTCTAAGTTTTATTACCTCTAAAATGTTTTAAGTTTTAGCATGATGAAAATTAAATGAATGGCTTGTCTTAAATTTTTATTCTCATAATAACTCTTTCTCTATTAATAATTTTTCAACATTTGGGTATTTAAGGGGTTGTTGAAAGAAAACTAAAATTTTGAGTTGTTGCAAATGAGTGTCTTCTTATCATAACTATTGTTTTCGTACTTTCTTAACTTCATAAATTTTTACATTCTTAAAAATTGGATTCCTTGGGTTGTCTATCAATTTTATTTTCTAAGTGAGTTTTTAACTAGTGGGTTGCTTTTAAACTTAACTTGGAAAATAGTTATGTTTTTAGTGTGAAATAGCTATGAATTTCTTAATTTACATACTAATGTGTTATTGAAATGATATATATATATATTATGTATATGTGTGCTTGGATAATATAATTAGTATATGTGTTAGACATGTACTATTTTGTATGTGTATAGAATAATGAAATTAATATTATTGTATTATATGTATAAATGCGTGTATAGTGTAATGAATAAGTGTGTCTTTTGCAAATTAATCTGTATGTGTTATGTTTAGAATTTAATAAAATTACTTTTGAATTGCTTAAGATTAATGACAGAAATTTTACAAAATTTAAGTCTACTTTTTAAGCTTAAATCAAACTCAAATGCATTTGAAATTAACTCAAATTAATCTTAGGTCAAATATACCCCTAAAGTCAAATTTTGGATGAGTATTGACTTAATTTTGGACAAGTTTTGGACCCTTTTTGGCAGCCCTAATCCTCCCATACGAATTTTTCTTTTCTTTTCTTTTCTTTTCTTTCTTTCTTTCTTCCTTTCCATCTCAAAATCCTAAACCCTAAGCCAAAATCAATTACAAGCTTTTGGATTTAAACATCATTCCAAGTCAAGACCTAACCATGTAAGTTAAATGCAAGCTTAATCTTTTTTTTATGTTCTATCTCTTGCTTGTTTGTAAAAGTTAGATAAAAATAAAATTTATGTACCAATTGGTGTGAGATTGATTTGGTGCATTGATGGTAGTTTAAATAAGATTACATGGCTAGAGGAGTTATAGTGTATATCTTATATGAATGTTGACATGTGAGGATGAGTATGTTGGGAAGATTGAGGGATTTAGTAGTTGAAGTGTGATTGATGTTTTGATGATTAGAAGTAGGATTTATGTTGTTAGGATATGTATAAAACATATGACAAGCTTTGGAAAGTTTAAATTAAGTTTGGAGAAATTTTGAAGTGGATAAATTTTTGTAATAAAACAGGGGAAACAAAAACTTTTCGTATAGGCTTAAATTTGAGTGTACGCAGGCATCTGGCACTTCTACACCGCCGGCTTAGAGGCGGTGTTGGAAGTGATAGAATCAATTTTCTTAAAGCCGCTTAAATACTACCGGCTTTCACTGGAAAAGTCTGTCAGTGTTTATTTTTCAAAACGTATGCCGACTATTAGGGTTCCAACACCGGCTTAGGGGTTGTGTGAAATGGGAACAGAATCATAATTTTTAACGCCGGCCTAAAGCCGTGCGTAGGATCCAAGACCACCAGCGTACATAGATACGCTGCCGGTGTTGGGGGTATTCATGAACGTGGACAACCCCGTGTACCTCTCAAAAATTTTTAGAAAATGGGAGTTGTATTTTACACCAGCTCAAAGCCGCCGGCGTATAATGAAGGCTGTCGGCGTATCCTTGAACGCTGCCATATTGGCAATGTTGAACTATAGTGTGTTACGCACCGGTTCAAAGCCGTCGGCTTTGATGGCAGGCGTATCCCCTACGCTTTTAAATTTCAAAAACTTTCTTTAAAATTTTCCGAAGTTTGGTATATGATTAATTAAATATTTGTTAAGTGTTCTATGATATAATAGGATGTTTAAATGCTTTATTATGACCTTGTATTAATTTATTTGAATTTCTTTGATTAATTATATTTTCAACTAATGAATTAGTGCTTAAACTAAGTGTGGAACTTAATATTATTTTAAACGGTGATAGATTCTCGCCCAGCCAACCCCATTAGTTCCCGAGCTATCTCAGGTACGCAGTAACTTGCTTGTTTCTTTGCTAGGGTGGGCATCACAACCAAATTACTTTAAATTAAGAAAACTCTATTAATTGATGAGTGTTGATTTTTCCTTGGTTGCCGTTGAATCTGGTTCAGAGAGCCGCACCCTGCTCAGATTGGGGGCAGGGTACTTTCTCGTTAATGGATAGAATTATTTAGGAGATATGAGTATCCAAGCTACTCATATCAACCCCCTGAGCGTCGTGATGCGTTACTCAGGATCCCCTAGTATTACGGCTACGCCAGAAGGTGGGGCTGCCTAGTCTGTATGAACAGTAGGTACCACTCAAGGAGGCGGACGTAATACTAGATCCCTGTTGTCCGGTGTTGTTTTATTAACTAAAGATTGAGCAAGAAACAAATGATTGTTGCATAATGCATTTAGTCTAAGAATGTGTAATACACTTTGCATTTGTATTAGTTACTTGTGTACTGAGCCTTTGACTCATATTTTATCCATTTCAGGTGATGACTCTGATGGGTTCTATGCAAGTATGGGGTACGGAACCGACTTTGAAGATTTTCTTGATGGTTTGGAGGATTAGAGTTAACCATGGACTCAATGGAACCCTATAATTGTAATAGACTAGATGTGATTTCTTTTGTTGGTAATGTAACTAAAGTGTTATTTTGGGTTGTGTTTTGAAGATTTTGTTAAGGCTTGTAAAAGCTTTGGATGATGTACTTAGCTATGTAGGAATTAAGTTGTTTCCTTTGCAAAATATGTTGGTAGTGAAGCAGTGTAATTTTATTTAAGGTTAAAAAAAAAGATCTCTGATTTCTATTAAATTATCTATGTGGAATTAGATAAACAATTCCTCAAACAATTCTTTCAGAAACCTTACATATAATCTTATAGGTTATATGTGGTTGGGGAATTGTTATCGCCTATTTCAAATATAGGGGTGATAACGGGTCCTTACATAGTGTTCACCAAAGTATTGGTATAAACCATCTTAATAAGTTTTTAAGAAAATTTTATATAGCAAAGAATTATTAACATTAAAATTTAACAATATATTTATTTTAATACTTATAAAAGGATGTAGTTAAACCATTATCCTAAGTCTTAGTGTAGGTTTCTTCTAAGTGCTAAAAAATTATGTTCTTAGAGTTTAGTCTTATTTTTAACTGAAAGAAAATAACTCCTTTTGTTTATTTGAAAACTCTATCAAGACAACAATATTATGATTATGCAAGAGTATAAACTTGTAGTTATGTAAGAAAAATAACTCATATGAAAAAATAAATGACATAGAATTAAATAAGCATATATATAGGAAAAAAAATTGGAAGTCTTAGCTTGTATCAGGGCTTCCCGGAACATAAACATAGACAAGTTCTATAAAAGGAAAAGGAAAGCATAAAAAAAAATTAAGGAAGAGAAAAAGAAAAAAATTGTGGAAGCCTTAGATTTATTTCAAGGCTTTCCGAGACTTAGAGATGGAAAAGTCACATAAAGAAAATAAGAATAGCAAGAAAATAATCATAAGAGTCCTAGATTAATTTTCAAAGGTCCCTAGGACTTAGATTATGGGCAAGTCCCTTTTAGATAACAAAATAATTAAGAGCAAAACGAATAAAATGGAAGCCTTAGAATTTTTTTGATAAGACATTCTTAGGAATTAGATTATGGACAAGTTCCCATTTTATTTTTTACTTGATTAAAAACAAGTCTAAGACTTAGATTAACAATAAGTCTCAAAATATATAATAAGTGCATGAAATAAATAAATTGCAAGAGACCAAATAAGTGCAAGGTGTAAACCCTTGAATTTTTCTAAATTTTTTTTAAAATAATCCTAGGGTTAAATATCGAAACCAAGTTCCTAAAAACCAACCCAAGTTAAAACTGAACCCTAAACAAGGTCAAAATATGAAATTTTGAAAACCTTAAGAAAAAGAGAACCTTTAAAAATAAAAATAAAAATTTAATGATCATTTGATTCGAAATCTGTATGTAAAACAAATCACCTATCTAATCCTTAACACCCAAATTAAGAAGATATATCTATATAACACTCAACAACAAAATACTAAAACCTTAAACCCTTCAATGAATTTTAGAATAAAAATTTTCAATTACCACCAAAAGTCAAACAAAGTCAATCCATAACCCTAAACTTGATTAAATAATCCCGAGAATTGTTAAATACTAACTAAATCATAAAAATAAAGTAAAAACTTAAATTTGGAACAAAAATATAACACGGTCATAAACCCCAAAATTTTATAATCTTATGAGTAAATCATAAAGTCGAAATTAAAATTGGATTCCAAGGAGTCAAGTAGGCAACAACAAGCCCTAGTAAGATTAGATCCTGCAATCCCGCGCTCTAAATCGTTAAATAATAAAATTGGTTAATAATAGGTTATAGTGTGTAATAATATAGTGAAACTTAAAAATATCATATTCGTCAAATTAATTCATTTCGGACCCAAATGGGGATAGATTTCGAAAACCATGTCCCAGTGCACCGAACAGTAAAATATTTCGATAACACCGTTAGACTCATAATAATATAATGATTCCAAAATATCAATTTTAGAATTTTTCAGTACCTAAAAATATATGATATAGCCCATTTATGCGTATTTTTATTACTATCAGTATTTTATTTGTCTAGTCTACTATTTATTATACTATTTTATACTATTCATCGATTTCTACTTTATCTACTACCTATTCTTATACTCTATCATACATATTCCTTACAACTTACCTTCCTCGTAAAACTTTAATCACATCATATCTTACATATTTTTACATTTTATTACAAAAATACAAATGCAATCAAATCTCATCTTCTCTCCTCTCTCTTCTCCATGCTGGCCACACACACTCACATTTATTTATTTTCTTTTTCATTTTATTTAATTACTACTAATTTCCCTCATCATTCATCTGTAAATACCCCATCTCCCTCCATTTCTTTCACACACTTATTCACCATAATAAAACTCTCCAAAAATCACTTCTCAAATATTCTCTCTACAATTCCTTTCCATCTGCCCATATTTCCATACCACAACAAACTTTCTTTTTCTACCATTCATATTTCTTCATTAAGTAAAGATTCCTACCAATATTTCTTTACCATGTCATGTAACTTAACATATCACCCCCCAAAAGGTACCCTAGATGTGGCTGTCACGCCTCAGGGTATCCTAATAATAGTAACCAAGGAACACTTGATTTCCATTACTAGTTTACCTTCCGAGAATGACATGATTTCAATAAACAGGATCTTTTAGTTGCTTGGATAAGATGAACAAATATATATAAGGCATAATTAGTAAACTACCATCACATTAATAAGATATTACAGACCATATGCTTTATAAACCCTTACAACACCTAGTTAATGATTCTAATGCAAGATACTTGCAACTAAAAGATAAATAGAGATACATATTCTGATCCTATACTAGTCTTTAAGCTTCTGACTTCTAATTTCTTACCGGGACCATGCTCCTGCTAGTAATGAGCCAGGATCGTAGAGTAAACCTAAAAGTGCTGTTGGAGTGTGAGCTAAAACAGAGCTAGTAAATAACTAGAACTTACCACATAATACATACAAGTTATTTAACAATCATATGAAATGCATCAATCAAACATGTGTATAATACAAGTTTTGATAAACGGAATCCAAACAGGATGAAGATTTACGCCCTCCCATCGGGGTTGAAGGATCACAATCTATGGTCCACCTACCCAAGAGAGACTTAAGCTTTCAGGTAATAATAATGTTCAATTTAGTTATCTCTTTGAACTTATCATGTTTTGTTATTTATTTCCTGATTTAGCTTTAGAAACTCCACTAAGTGTTAGCTATTTCCATGCAATACCATAAGCGGTGTCCTTCATTTACCATTTAGTTCCTATGGTATTAACAGAACAAAGGTAATCTTGTAATTAACTAATAGCTCTCTTGCCTAGATAATCCAAGCATTACAGAGATTCGAAAAACTAACACGTAGTAGGCTACCATTTACTTAATGCTATTTATGCAAAAATATGCAGTGCATGACAAATTTCCTTTATGGTACCAGTAGTTTTTAATCAATTTGAAGGTGATTAAGCATTACAGACATTCAATCATGTTATATAGGTAATATAGACATATACAACTCTGTTATCGCTTATAATAGATTGACTTGGCAATCAATGCAATACCATACACAATTTCCACAAGCCAAATAGTACACCAAATTTTTATTATCTTTTATTTAAGATTGACTAATTTTACAAGCACAACCAATGTAATAAGACTGAGTTACTCACCTGCTCTGTTATTAGTCATAGTAATCGTGAGGAAAGTCCTCACCAATACCCAAGTTACCTATTGAGATGATTAATATAATCATTAATGATACAAGACTATATATGTCACGCCCCGAAGGGTACCCTAAACGTGGCAGTTCGCCACATATAATATCAAGGCTTAAGAATGGCTACCTTAGTCATGCGAAAACCTTAGTATTATATGTAAGGCGTCTAGCACGGTAATAGGAGACGCTTTTGGGAGGCATAGTTTAAGCAAGTAAAAATGAACATATAAGAGTTCAGAAATAAAACATATTATATCATTAATAACCAAAGGTTTATTACATGATTTCTTAGGGGCATACCCCCGCTAATCCCATGGAGATAGACTTTACAACATCCAAATACTACATTAAAGATTTCAAGGGAATTCTAATCTAAGTCTTTGAGCAGATTTCCTCGAAAAGCTTCAATATATAAAACTTACACAGATATGGGGAGGCCTCGGGCACAAAAATAGGTGTTCCTGAGAATACAAATACCTATAGGGGCGTAAGCTTATGGGCTTAGTGAGTAAATCCCAAAATTCATATTCAAAATAAATTATCAACCAAATTTATTATTCAAACATATGGAATGCAACAATCACGTGAGCATACAAGACATATGACTTTCCGGGAGTCATATGTTGAATGAATTACGCCCTTCATTCGGGGTTGGGTATTCAGGCCAATTACAGCCACAACTTTTAAAACACTTTTATAGATCTTACCGGTTCCTATATGCCATAAAAAACATGTAGTTATTACAAGCTCCTACTAGCCACCAATTTACGTAGTTCTTACTGGCTCCTACTCGCCACTTACATGATATACCGGTTATGTCTACCACCACTATTATACACTTGTCCCACCAATTGTATAAGAGTGAATGAAATGTGACTCAACATATGAAGTGCATGCATAATTTCATAATTACAGTCTAGTAGTTATATTTATCTTCTTTCAAGTGAGCAACCAATTTCAAACACTTCAAGATAGTAATGTACAAACAACTTTATTACAAACAAATCAAGTTTCGATATACTTAATATTCTTTTAACATGTTATCATACAACTTCCATTTGATTTTTGCCTAAATTCTAGTGCAACTAATTTTACAAGCACAATCATAAGGATGAAAAATAACGGGGAATAAACTCACTCAGCCATGATGACACCTTTCTTGAAATGGATGAGTCGTTCGGGATTTCCACTAATCGTAATAATCTTCGGGGTACGAACAATCCTCCTCGAGATTATCTAATCAAGAAAAATACCCAAAATGAGTATTTCATGAGTTTCTAGCTTTGAAGATCTTAAACTTCTCTAAATTCGCGGTAAAATTGTATAAGAGGAAATTCCAACTTAAAATGGCCATAACTTGCTTATTTAACTCGGAATTTCGCATATAATATATTGTTTTCTACCTACTCGAAAAGATCTATCCATTTCTAAACTTATTTTCATAAAACTAAGTCATTTGGGTTCCAAAAAAGCAGAGACCATATTCTCCACGAATTTGTAAAACTCATTTGAAGAGATGAAAATTCCACGTATTTTGTAAACTTTTTGAAAGGTATATACATATATGTAATGACTCATAACAATTGTATGAAGTAAATGGAGTTGTCTCAATTTATAAGAAAAAGTAAGGTCTTTATAGATTTTGAACTTGAGAAATTTTTGAAATATTCTTTTTACTTTGAAAAGATCTTGAGCTATTTGAAATGAACATTCTTTTTCTAAATTTAATTTCTTGTAATTGTTCTAAATTTCTAAAGAATGATTTTCATTTCTTATACTTAGCTTTCAACACTCTTTGAAAGTATTAATACTCCTATAAAACGATTTCTTGGTGTCTTGAGATCATTTTGTTTTAATGAAAATAAGTTCTATTATTTAAAGAAAAAGATGAAGTTATTGTAAAATTTTTGTTTACTTAAAAGTCCTTTGCATATTTATAAAATCTCTTATAAACTCCTCTAAGTTTGTTTAGGATGACTTCTTAGTCTCTTAGGAAAACATTAACTTCCTACTTTTATTTCTAGAGGAAAATCTTTATTTTAAGAAAACATTTCCTTTATTTATTTTGTTGAGACAAAACCATTATGTTCATGCATGAATATGAATCATAAGCTATGAAATATAAAAAGAACATAATAACTTAAAAGAATAAGCATATAAATAAATCAAGTATTGGGACCTTAGCTTCATCAAGGTATCCCAAGACTAAGGAAAGACTAGTCCCGAAAAGAAAAGAAAAGAAAATGTTTTGACTTGATGAAGACAAGTCTAAGACTAGAAAGACTAGTCTTAAGAACAACTTGAAATTAAATAAATTGCAATGAAGTAAATAAATTGTATGGAAGGTAAATAAATTGCAAGACAATGAGCTTATATGCTCTAGATATTATGTATAGCTATATAGATATATTAGATAGTAATGAACATAAAGGAAACATAAAGGAATTTAGATTATGAACAAAAACAAAGTATGAACCTATTGTTGCTATCTTAACCTTCATAGTTTTAGAAAACACACACTAAGTTCATACTAAGTAGATGAACATAGGAAATTCTTGAAGGCATATTACCTAAAAGAAAGAAGAAGAAGGAAACTTCTTGTAAGAGACCTCTTGGAGAAATTTTGAGAGAGATTTTGGTATAGTAACTTTAGTGTAGAAGAAGTGTGAAGGAAGTGAAAGTGTGAAGGAGTATTTATAGGAAAATGTTGGAGATAAATTGTGTTAATTAAATAATTGAAAATTAAAACAATTTGAGGGAAACAAGGGGGTGGCCGGCGCAACTTTGTAGTATAGGGGAAGAAGAAATGTATTTTTTTGTAATTTTGTTAATTAAAAGTAAGAAATGAGAGATGTGAAGTTGTATTGGAAAAGAAAATGTGTAAGAAATAGGTGTATAGGTTGTAAGAAAAGGTTGTAAGAAAAAGTAGAGATAGATGAATAGTATAGAATAGTAGAAAATAGTGTAATGTAAAAGTGACATGACAATTAAATGCCGGTAGTAAGAAAATAGGCGTATAAATACGATATCTGATATTTTTAGCTACCGAAAAATTACGAAATTGATATTTTTGGAAATCTTATATTTTTACGAGTCTAATGGTATATTCGAAATATTTTTCCTATTCCGAGCTCCCGGACACGTTTTTCAAGAACTGTGTCCGATCGGGTTCAAAAGACACTCGAATTTTGGAAAATTGATATTTTTATATCACCTATAGCTATTACGAACTATTATAGCTAATTATCCCAACTTGGTTTTCTAGGGCTAAAGAAAACGGTAATGCCAGACTTAAGCGGTTACGATAAACTAGGGTTTTGTTGACTTTGGAAATCTGGTTGACTTTCGGTTAAGATTTACAAAAATTTCGGAAATCTGGTTGACTCTGGAAATCTGGTTGACTTTAGGCTTCAATTCGGATCCAAAAATTTCGAGGATTTACAACCTACCCCCCTTAAAAGAAGTTTGGTCCTCAAAACTTGAAATTTGAATGAAATCGTACCGAATCTTCAAAGAGATTTGTGTATTTCTTTCAGATCTCATAGGCTTCCCAAGTAACTTCTTCTTGCGAATGATCCTCCATAAACATGACATATCGGATTTCCTTGTTTCTCAGCTTTTGAACCTTTTGATCCAGAATTTGACTGGATGCTCTCATAAGTCAAGTTCTCTTTCAGCTGACTGGTTCAAGTTCTATAATCGATCAGGGTCGGGGATATGCTTTCTTAGTACTGAGACATGGAAGACATTATGTACTCTCGACAGGTTTGGTGGTAACGCCAAGCGATAAGCCAAATCCCCTACTCGTTCGAGGATTTCGAAAGGTTCGATATACCTTGGGCTTAGCTTTCCTCAAGCCTGTACATGATGAATACTCTTTATCAGATTCACTTTTAGGTACACATGATCACCAACGTTAAACTCAAGGATTCGCCGTTTTTTATCTACCCAACTTTTATGTCTATCTTGGGCCTCTTTCATCATTTGTTGAATAACCCTGACTTTATCTAAGGCATCTTGGATGAGATATGGTCCAATTATTAACTTTTCCACATCATCCCAGAATAAAGGTGATCTACACCTTCTTCCATACAAAGCTTCGTACGGTGGTATCTTAATTGTTGAATGATAGCTGTTGTTGTAAGCAAACTCTACCAAAGGTAGATGTGCTTCCCAGCTTCCTTTGAATTCCATGACACAAGCTCTCAACATGTCTTCCAAGGTCTGGATAGTTCGCTTGATTGTCCATCAGTTTGCGGATGATAAGCTGTACTAAAATGTAACTTAGTTCCCAACTTCTGAAGACTCATCCAGAATTTTGACACAAATCGAGGATCTCGGTCCGATACAATCCCTGCTGGAACTCCATGCAGTTTCACAATCTCCTTTACGTATAGCCAGGCTAACTTCTCCATCGAGTAGGTCATGTTGATGGGGATGAAGTGTGCTGACTTGCTAAGTCGATCCACAATTACCCATATAGCATCGTATCCGGCTGATATTCGGGGCAATCCACATACGAAATCCATTGTAATTTGGTCCCATTTCCAATCCGGTATGGTCAATGGTTTCAAAAGTCCTCCTGGCCTTTGGTGTTCGATCTTTACTTGTTGACATATGGGACACTTCATTACGAATTCAACTACGTCCTTTTTCATACCATTCCACCAAAAGCGACTTTTAAGATCTTGGTACATCTTGGTACCACCAGGGTGCATGGTATATCCTAAGTTGTGTGCCTCACTCATAATTTCCTTTTTCATATCCTCATCATCCGGTACGCATAATCTTCCTTTCATCCTTACTACATCTTCTTCATTTATCTCAAAATCATCATATCTTCCTCCTTGTATCTCACTTTTCAACTTTTGTATGACTTCATCATATCGCTGAGATTCTTTGATTCTTTCTATCAAAGTTGGCTCTATTATCAAATGGGAAATTTCTAATTCCACACTTCATCCTACAAATTCGATGCTTAACCTCTCGAATTCCTTTATAAGTTCTCTTTGGGTTGTGAGCATGGTTGCAACTTCTCCGTGGTTCTTTCGACTCAAAGTGTCTGCTACCGCATTCACTATTCCAGGGCAATAGTTTATTTCCTCATATTCAATTCCTTTTATGTAAATAAATACTTAAGGCTCTTATGGTCCGTATAAATCTCGCATCTCTGTCCATATAGGTAGTGCCTCCAAAGCTTGAGAGCGAAGACAACTGTGGCTAACTCAAGATCATGTGTCGGGTAATTTTGTTCATGCGACCTCAACTGTCGTGAAGCATACGCAATTACCTTCCCTTCTTGCATAAGCACGCATCCTAAGCCATTTCTTGACGCATCACTATGGACGGTATATGGCTTTTGCAGATCAGGTAAGGTTAAAATTGGAGCAGATACCAACCGTTGCTTTAACTCTTGGAAACTTTGCTCCCTCTTCTCATTCCAAATGAACCTTTCATTCTTCTGGGTCAACTGAGTTAGTGGCTTAGCTATTTTTGAGAAATCTTGCACGAACTTCCTGTAATAGCCAGTTAATCCAAGAAAACTTCTAATCTTAGTCACCGTCCTTGGTTGTTTCCATTCCATTACGGCTTTAATCTTTTCAGGATCTACTGATATTCCTTTCCCTGAGATAACATGTTCTAGAAAAGATATTTAGTCCAACCAAAAGTCACACTTGGATAATTTGGCATATAACTTATGCTCCCTTAAGGTTTGTAATGCCATTCTTAGATGCTCTTTATGTTGCTCCCGTGTTTGAGAATAGACCAAAATATCATCAATGAAGACAATCACGCATTTATCCAAGAGCAGCTTATACACCGATTCATCAAGTCCATGAAAGCAGCTGGTGCATTGGTCAACCCAAATGGCATAACCATGAACTCATAGTGTCCATACCGAGTTCTGAAAGCGGTCTTTGACACATCCTCCAGTTTAATCCTTAGTTGGTGGTATCCTGATCTCAAATCAATGCGTGAGAATACACTTGCTCCTTGTAGTTGGTCAAAGAGATCGTCAATCCTTGGCAATGGATACTTATTCTTTATAGTGACCTTATTGAGTTCTTGATAATCAATACACAACCTCATCGATCCATCCTTCTTCTTTACGAATAATACCGGAGTTCCCCAAGGTGAGACACTTGGTCTAATGAATCCTTGGTCAAGCAATTCTTGTAATTGCTTCTTAAGTTCCTTGAGCTCAACGGGTGCCATTCGGTATGGTGCCTTGGATATGGGTTCTGTTTTTGGCATCAAATCGCTCTCGAAATCGATTTCTCGTTTTGGGGGTAACCCAGCCAATTCTTCTGGAAAAACATCGGAGAACTCATTAACGATGGGGATGTCGTCAATGTTGGGTCTTTCCTTATCCTCTTCCGTACTTCCCACATAACTTATCAAATAATATTACTAAAATAACTTTAACCTTAACCTTTGAGTTTTATTTTAGAGTTTACATATAATATTATTTCAGAAATGATAATTTCAAAAATACTATTAATTTTAGAATTATCTTAATAATATTAAGAATATTAGTAATTATAATTGTAAAACTTAATAAACTTAGATTAATTAACAAAGATGATTTATATTACTAAAAATCTTTTCTGGTCAATGTTAATAGATTCATTATAAATATTTAAATATCATATATTTAGTAATACTAAAAAGATATTTCATTTTTAAATTTTTTTTTATTTTTGATGTTATATATTAAATGATAATATTATTTATGATCTTTACAGAAAAATAAATAAAGAAATAATAATAATTCTAAAATTATTTATATCATTTATTATTCTATAATTTAATTTAAATAGCCTCGTTTTTTTATTTTAATTTTTGCCGAGGGGTATATGGGTGGAACACGCCCCGTGTTTCCCCCCGTGCTCATCGGGGAAGTACTGTCCATCATCTTCCCTGATGAACGCGGTCGATTCTGACCGATTTTCGACGTTAAAAGGTCGGTTTTCCAGCTTCTTTAAGCTCTTAAGACATTAAACTACCTAAATATCACAATAAAACATCAAAACAATAACATGTTCCACGATTTTTCGAATGATCAAGGTAAACTAGGGTTTTCGGAAATCACCTTCGTCGAGCCTCTCCGATGAAATCCAAAGCTCTTGATTGTGTTGGTTAGGCTCCTAAGATGTTCAGAAGTCAATTTCAATCCTTAGTTTTAAAAGAAAACACGTTGAATTACATCAACTTACCTTAAGCTCGTTTTAAGCGTTTTTTCGTAATATTTTTCCTCTTATTCGAACTGGGTTTGTTGATGCGATTTAAATCCTATTCCCAGGCTGTTTTAACTACTAATAAAGAGTGGATTGGATCTGGAAAGTTAGGGAAAGGATGGTGTTTGTTTGCTTCTTCTTTTAGTGTTCTTAATATATGTATATATAGGGAAATATACAAACATTTGCTGCGTGTTTCTCCTTCGTAAATGATCCGAATTGCCTCCAAATGTTACTATTTCATCTTTTGTTCTATTGTCATTAATGTAGAGTTGATTTGGCACACTTGGATTGGCTTGTGGTTGGATTTTTGTTGACTTTGGTTGTATTATTTGTGCAATTTCGGTTCTCTTGAATCAAGAAGATCAAGACCCTCCAAAAATTTGCACAAACGTATCCTGCAAGTGTTTATATATATATATATATTATTTAGATAATATTTAGCTAAATTTTCGGGGAGTTTATTACACAATCGGGTATAATTTAGCTAATATAAGTGAGTTTTTACACAAAAATATTTTTAATGAATCCTTCAAAATATTTAGTTTATCAAACAATATAAATTTAAGTTTTAATTTTACGTGATTGCTTGTTTTTGAAATTTTATCTCCCGCGATTTAGGTTTTCTAAGCTTGTTGGGTCAATTTTTGTTTTAGGCTTCAGGGGCTTAAGAAAACCCTAATTTGAACACTAGTGTAATTCAAATATTTGTTTGGAGTCTAGATCTTGAGTTATATACCAGTTTATATTTTTGTTATGTATTTATAATTCTAACGGTTTATCTTAAGGTTGTCATTTCCCAACTATAAACATATTGGATCGCTTAATATCACCGCAGATATGTAAGCTAAATTAGTTATATATTTTAGATTTGGATACCCACTATGAAATCTTATCAATATAGTTTATTACTAACTAGGAATCTCGAATTCTAGGGTTTAAGTCTAAGTATAGGTTCATTACCACTCATTGTTTTAGTCTCGAGTCTATGTTGAGTGCAAAAGTAGTCACTTGATTTCTATATTTATATTTTCCCATTTAATCTATTTGTCTGACAAGGATTCGGGTTTGGAATTTAAAGTTCCCAATTCAAGATATGAAATCTCGTTTTTGGTATCAGTTAGGGTCAAAGAAGTTCTTTATTCAGTTTATAGCTCCTAACCCAACCAAATTTAAATTATGTATCTAATCTTGGGTTTTTGTTAACTTCTAGGTTTACTAATTAGTTCATTATTTCTATTCTAGAGTCGTGTTATATTGTGGAAGTTTCCAGGGTTTACAGTGACAGTCCGCCACATACGGTATTAAAACTTAAGAATGACTTCCTGAAGTCATGCGAAAGCTTCAACACCATATGTAAGACGTCTATCACAACAATAGGAGACTTCGGTGGGATGTGTAGTTCAAGATAGTAAATATGGCATACAAGAAATCTAGATAATATCTAACTTCAAAATTATAGGAATGTGGTCCTTACATCATCTTAGGGGCATTCCCCAATAAATTTTCAAAGAACAAAATATCAACTTAGTCTTTCACATAAAGAAACAATACTAGAGCCAAAAGATTTTAAAGGAAATCTATTATAAGATCTTTAAAAAGATTTTGCCCAAAAGCTTCCCAAATCATAATTCCACTCGGGTATATGAAGTCCTCGGCAAAAGAGATTCGGTCTTGTGTCAACAAAAGTCTATTAAGGTGTAAGCTCAACTAGCTTAGTGAGAATATTCCTGGATTAACGTACTTGTAACAATAAATTCAAACAAGTTATTAAACAAACATATGAAGTGCATCAAACAAGTGAATAAGCAATACATATGATATACTAGAAATCATATGTTTGAATGGATTTACCCCTCCATTCGGGGTTAGGTGTTTCAAGCTCTTTAAAACCCATCTTTAAAATCCAATGATGTAGTTTATTCAGGCTCCTACTTGCTTCATCCTAAAATAGTTCTTTCGAGCTCCTATTTGTCCGTCCTTGCAAACTCATGGGTTCCTGCGAACCCCACTAATATACCCTTATCCCATCGGACATAGTAGCTAATGCAATATGACTCACTACGTGATATGCATGAATCAATTAATATAACTCTTAATATGTAATTAAGGTAATTTAAAGACGACAATAGAATTTGCAGACACTCCATTGTGATAGTAAAACACAATATAATTAATAACAATTCATGTCTTGATATGCTTAGTATACTTTCAACTAATATTATCATACATATTGCCTTGTCTTTTTTCCTACTTCTAGTGCCTCTAGCTACAAGCACAAACAAGTACGTAAAAGTAGGAAAGAAATGCACTCGGCCATCACTGCCAAAATTCTTTACTCGTAATAGTTCTCCGAATATGGATCCTCCGAAGCTTCGTTTCTTAAACGAAAGAAATATCCGAAAATGAGTATTTCGCATAAGTTCTACTTGAACGTTCTAATTCTATTATAGTATTTGCGTTAAAATTTGGATAAAAGGAAATTTCAACTTAAAATGGCTGTAACTTGCCCATTTTAACTCGGAATTTCGCATATTATATACCGTTTTCTACTTACTCGTAAAGATCTATCCATTTCTAAAGTCATTTTTGTCAAAAAAAGCCATTTAGGTTCTAAAAAATTAACGGTACATAATAGTTACGAAATTCCCAGCCCTTAAAATATGATTTTCCAAATTTTTCTTTACCCAAAAATCCTTAAACAAATATATGGGTATGTATATGGTTGGAAAAAGCCTTTTGATACATAAATAAACTCATATTTTATGCATCATTCTATTGATGTCGTCTCAACAATTATTTTTCGTAAAACGACTTGTCTTATGGTTTTGAAAAATTGAACTTTGAAAATTTTCTCTTTAAGTGGTTTGAAAGAAATTACAAATTTCAAGTTATTATAAATAAGTGTTTTCTTTTTATATTTTTATTTCCTAACTCTTCAAAGATAAATTAGTTTCCAAAAATTTGGTCATTTAAGTTATTTACCAATTTAATTTCTAGTGATTGAAAAATAAGGTTTTCAAAATTTTTCTTAAGTTGTTGATGTTGTCTAATATTTAAAGCTGTGTTAAATATATGTTTTCATCTCATTGTTATATTCTTTTATTTCTTTAGAAAATAAGTTTACCGTTTTAAAACTTCACTTTTTTGGCAAATTTTATTTCTTTAAGTTGGTTTTTAAAATAATGAGTTGATTTTACCTTGATTAGAAAAACTTGTTTTATACTTAATATTTATCAAGTGGTGGCATAATCATTTTAGATAAGTTTATAACAAAAGCTTTCATAATAAAGAATTATCAACATTAGAATTTAGCAAAAATTTCATTTTGACTTCAAAAAGCGAATAACAATATTAAAAATTAAGTCTTATAGAAGCTTACTTAGTAAGTGATTTTTAAAGTCTATGATGAACATATTTAAGTTTTATAAAAGTATGGGTAGGTTAAAATCTTAAGTTTAAATGCTAAAAAAAAAATATTTTGATAGAGTATTTAGTTCCGATCTATAAAAGAAATGAGTTTCTTTTATTATTTGAAAAAAATCTTCATTACTAATACTTTAAAATTTATGATTAGCTTGTCTAAGTTTTTGAAACGAATTTATTAAAAGCAATACTTAGATTTTTTTTTTTTTTGAAAAATCCTTTGTTAAGTGATAAGAAATTTAGTTTATTTTTCTTTATTAGAGAAAAAAAACCCATTTTTATTTTTATTAAGACAACAACATTCTAATCATGCATGAATACAATTATGTAGCAATGAAAAAGGGTAAGAATAATATATAATAAGATAGAAAGAAATATAATAAGCAAATAAGCATAATAATATGGCCAAGTATTAGGAACCTTAACTTCATCAAGGTATCTCGGTCAAGTATCAGGAGCCTTAGCTTCATCAAGACTTCCTGGGACTAAGAATAAACTAGTCCCAAAAAAAAAGAAAAGAAAGAAAAAAAATCATAATAATAAGAACAATAATAATAAGAGCATGCTAGTGAGAAGTTAGTGAGCAATTTAGGCTCTAAAAAAATATAGATATACATATACTTAATACTATATATAAGGTTAGGTTAGGAGCATAATAACAATAATATCAATATAATAACATAGTATCATCATAACAACAAAATAATATAATGGGAATTCTTGACATGTGCAGGAACAAAATATGAACATGCTTCCATAACTCGCATGAGCTTTAAAAAACAACACCATGATCTTGGTAAGTCACATGACATGGGAAAAATAAATGCATGAAAGTTTTACCCAAAGATGTATATTTGATGAAGAAAGAAAGTGATGGTTGTATGATTATGTGGGTAGTAGTTTTGTGAAGAGAAAAGAGAGTTTGGAAAAGAAATTTAGAGAGAGGATTTGAGGAGAGAATTTGGTATAGTTTTTGCAGGAAAAATGAGAAGTGTGAAAGAAGTGGAGGAAGAGGTGGTATTTATAGAATTTTTGAGTAAAAATTATATGTAATGAAATAAATTGAAAAAGAAATAAATATTAGAGAAGATTGGGGGGGGGGGGGGGGGAGGGGAGGGGTGTTTCGAGGTGACAATACATGGGGAAGGGAGAGATTTGATTGAATTTGTGTTTTTGTAATGAAAAGTTATAATGTATAAGGTGTGATGTAAATAAAGTTGTATTGGAAATGTAAAAGTGTAAGAATATGTATGTAGATTGTAAGAAGTATATTGTAAGAAAAAGTAGAGATAGTGAAATAGTAATGAATAGTAAAAATAGTACTATAAATAGAAGACTAGACAAATAAAATACCGGTAGTAATGAAAATACATGTAAACGAGCTATATTTGATATTTTTAGTTACCAAAAAATTACAAAACTGATATTTTTAAAATCCTTGTATAATTACAAGTCTTTTACTGTTATTGGAATATTTTTATTATTTCGAGCATCAAGGCATGTTTTTCGAGAACTGATTCAGTTTAGTTCAAAACGAATCAAATTTTGACAAATCTGATCTTTTTAAGCTATCTTATATTATTCCAAACTATAATCCACCATTAACTTATTTCTATTGTTTTTAGGTTTCGAGTGCGTGATTGCCAGAGTTAAAACTACTAGATTATGTTGATCATAGTTGACTTTTGAAATTATAGTTTGACTAGGGTTATGGTTTATTCCAACTTACCCTAGAATTTGAGGGGTTTACAACCTACTCCCATTAAAGAAAGTTTTGTCCTCAAAACTTGGCTCGTATACTTAACTCGTGATGCATACTCGAGTTCTTTAAAGGGTTCAATAATCCTCCAATGGAATTTGCCTTTAATGTTCACATGATTCCCGACTTTAAATTTAAGAACCCGTCACTTTTGATCTATCCAAGTATATTATCGGTCCTTTATGAATTCTTTAACCATTTCTTCTACCATGTGTTTAGCTCCTTTAGCATGAACAAGTGCTCAAGGCTCTGGTGACCAATATAAATCGTTTATCCTTGATCGTTTAAATTATATTTCCATTTGAAAGCAAACTTTACTACGACTAGGTCTAAATCATGTGTTGAATAATTCTATTCTTGCGACCTTAATTGTCGAGAAGCATAAGCAATTACTTCTTCTATCTTGCATTAGCACACATCCGAGACCATTTCCCGATGTGTTCCTACGCATTAGGTAAAACTCCTTTTAATCTAGCAACATTACAATTGGTGCAAAAACAGATCGTCACTGTAGTCCTTGGAAACTTTGTTTCCTTTTGTTAGTTCATGCAATTCTTTATTCCCTTCCAAGTTATCTGAGTCAAAAGCTTGCTATCTTGAAAAAGTCCTTTACAACTTCCTATGATAATCGTCTTGACCCAGAAATCATCTTAGGTAGCTTCCATACTACCACTCCCTTTATCTTTTTTGGGATTCTCCGGTATGTTTTTACTAGGAGCATCTTGACCCTAAAAGGAAATTTGGTTTAGCCAAAATTCACACTTTGGTAACTTGGCAAATAGCTTGTGGGCCCTTGACATTTGCAACGCATTCACGGATGCTCTTCATGTTGTCTATGCATTCTTTGAATAGATAAGGATATCAGTGATGAAGACAATCATACACTTTGTTTGATACTTGAGTCCTTAAGTCCATAGAGGTGACGGGTGTGTTTGTCATTCCATAAGGTGTTACAGCATTTGTAATGCTTGTAGCATGTTTAGAACAGTCGTCGGCATTTTTTCCAGCTTGATCCTTAACAAGTAATATCTAAAATGCAAAATAATGGTAAGGATACACTTGCTCCTTGGAGTTCATAAAAAAAGCCACTGGTTTAGGGAATTGAGTACTTGTAATTGACGGTGACGTTATTGAGCTCATGATAGTCTATGTGTAGACTCATGGATCCATCCTTTTCCTCTACAAAGAGTATCAGGCTCCTTAAGGCAAAACACTTAGCCTACCAAATTCTTAGTCCAAAACTCATGTAGCTGCTTCTTTAGCTTTTCTTAACTTGAGGGGTGCCATATGGTATAGTGCTTTAAAATATAAGCTTGGTATTCCTTACCAAGTCAATTCTCTAAATCGATCGCTCATTTGGGTGGCAATCTAGGTAACTCATCTTGGAGAAACACTGGGGAAACTTGTTGACAATTAGGATGTTGTCTAAGTCAGGTTCTCCCTTTTCATCCTCTGTACTACTTAACATAGCTTCCAAGTCCTTCATCAACATCCTTTATCAACTCAAATGAACTTATTTCATGTCCCCTTAAACTTATAGATTCATCAATGTATGTCTCTTTCCTTCCTTGTCCTATAAACTCTACTTTCTTACTTCTGTAGTCAATTGTATCGTTATCAGAAGATAATCAACTTATTCTTATGGTCGCTTCATATTTACTTATTTCCAATATTATAAAGTCTGCTGGGAAGAAGCATCCTTGAATTTTCTAAGGGTAAGCTTTTAATAAAATTTTCCTTATCGTCACTACCCGTGGGATTCTCTATTTCCCTTCCTAGGGTTTTATTGAATTATCCAACTATCATCTACAAATCTATATACTTCTAAGGAATTTAAAGAAAACACTTGATTGAGGTTTAACACTAACCTATGACCAAGTTATAGCCGTAGTCGTCCTCGTTCTCAAGAGCAGCTAACTCAACATCTTCATCATCCACCTCCCCACATCTCTATTGACTTTCTAAATTGTAGACCCTTATCCCATGCATAGAAGTCCCAGTACGACTTCCACTTCCATTTTTGTTCCTTATTCTAGTTGGAGTAGGTCCTCCAAACGGTCCAATTGATCTGGTGGGGGCACTTTTCTTTTGTAGGCATTCCTTAGCAAAGTGTCTGGTTTGTTTGCACACAAAACAAATAGAAGATGCTTTCTTTGGACACTCTAGCACATTGTGGTTGGGGTCCCCACAAAACTAGCACTTATCTTGCAATTCATGACATTTTTTTTGGGTAGTGGATACCCTAACATTGTCAACAAATTATATTCTTTGGTGTATCCCTTCTCCCATTAAACCATTCCTCCAAAACTGTAGTTCGGCTTGAACCTTTTTAATGGTTGGCTAAAACTTGGCCCTTCATGAAATCTCTTTCCAATAACATGGATCTTCTTTTCTGGTGCACGCGTCTTTCTCCTTTTCTATCCTTCAACAATCCGAGCTCTTCCTACCAATTCTCGAAAATTCCTTATATCAAATTCTTCCAACTTAACTTGCAGATGCTCGTCTAGTCCATTAAAAAAGAATTGCATCTTCAGCTCCTCACTATACTTGTAGGAGTTAGGTGCATATTGGAGTAGCCGACTGAACTCGATCTCATATTGTTCCATCGTTCTGCATTGTTGCGCAATATGCAAGAAGTCTGAGCTATACTAAACTCGGAGACTGCCTAGGAAGTAGTTTTCTAGGAATTCATATCGAAACATCTCCTAAGTGATCAGATGCATCAACTCTTTACTCTTAGATTCCCACCACACACGAGCGTTCAAGCGAAGCATATAAGTACCATAGGTTATCTTTAGGTGTTGCGGTATTTCATATGCATCGAATAACTTTTCTATTTGTGCAAGCCAATCCTCTGCCTCGTCAAGCTTGCCAAAGACTCCATCAAAGTATCTACTACTCTTGATGAATTCCAATAAAATGCTTTTGCAAGGTCTTGGTGGTGGCGGCGGCGACAAGGGCACGTTATGTGATTGCTCATTTTGTGGTGTAAGCACTTCCACTTGATGTTCGTTTTAGGGTGGGATCAAAGTAGGCGCGTGTGCATTCTGTTGCTGCACAAGAGTATTCAACAATTATGCTATATGTCTAAGAGTGGCTTGGAAATTGACCGGTGGATTCGTGCGGTGGCATAGCTTACAGATTTAGAGGAGGAACTTCCGATTGATTTCCTTCTTTGGCTGGTTGATTTGAAGTATGTTGCTCGCGATTTCGTCCTCTTCGAGTTCGGTTGTTTAAATATTTTAATTATTTGAGTTCATTCTTTTCTCTTAACTTATTAAGTCTTAGCGCAATATTTAACGGAAATCACGAAAATCTAGAACAACCATAATTATCAACTCTTAACTTATTAAGTCTTCAAAGCACTTTCATAAAACATACAAGTATTTTAGACAATCATATGGGAATGCATCAATCACATAAGCAAACAAAATACACACGATTAATCGGAAACCATGTGTAGCATGGATTTTACATTCTCCATGTCGGGGGTTAGGTGGTTACCGGCCCATACGACCATCAATAATTGCAAACTTATCGGCTCCTACTTGCCCGTATAGACTTTCCGGCTCCTACAAGCCCATGTAGACTTTCCGGCTCCTACTAGCCACCACTATGACCTTGTTTCCTCACACGAAAAATAGTAGCAAAAAATATATGTGACTCACAATATGTTATGCATGAATTTTTTTAATATTGGTTTATTCAATTATCATCGATTTCAAGTTAAAGGTGATTAAAACAATATTCATCATACCGATTGCAAGAAAACATAAATCATTCATCAATTCTTCTTTTGATATACTTAGCTCTTATTCAACAACCACATCATTCAATCATGAATCTAATTCATACAACATTTATTCATTTATCTTTTTCCTAACTTTCTAGTGCTACTATTTACAAGCACAATCAAGGAAATGTAATTAATAAGAGATTAACTCACCCCGTGATGATCGCTCCTAGTTGAAATAATCTTCCGGGAAGGCGATGTTAGTTCCTTCTTCACTAAAACAAGATGAAATACCTAAAATAAGTCTTTCATATAATTTCTACTTTAAAAATTCTAAGTCTATCTTTAATTTGCGGAAAAATCGGATTTGAAGGAAGTTCCAACTTAAAATGGCCATAACTTGCTCATTTTAACTTGGAATTTCGCATGTTATATGTAGTTTTCTACCTACTCGAAAAGATCTATCCATTTCTAAGGTTAACTTTACTATAAAAGGTCATTTGGGTCATGATTTAGGAGGGTACAGATCTAACACGAAATTCTTTTCTTGAAAAACAACATTTTCTATTCCTTCCTTTACTAAGGCTAGTTTAAGTAAAACTCAAATACGTATATACTTGAAAAGAATTCCTTATGTATATATATAGACTCATAATTTATGCATGATGCTATAGGTGTTGTCTTATTTAATTAATTTTTTTAAAACAATCTTTTCTAGTGTTTTGGAAAATTTGAAATTGCTAGACTTTACTTTATGTGGTTGAAGTAACTTATAAATTTTTTGTTGATAAAAATCTAATATTCTATATTTTGATTCTTTAGTTTATCAATAGTGAGTTAAAAATAAAGTTTGGTCTTTTGAGTTTATCTGTCAATTGAAAAATAGAGTTTCTAAAAAGTTTTTCCTTAGTAGTACTTGATGAGTTTATTTATTTTCATTTTCCTTATAAGTTGAGTTTCTTGAAAACTTATGTAGCTATTGGTTTAGAAAGTTGGTAAAAATAGTATGAAGTTATTATTATTATTATTATTATTATTATTATTATTATTATTATTATTATTATTATTATTATTATATCAAGATTTCCTTTTCTTATTTGAAAAGGAAGTATCTTTAGACTTTAAAGAAACTTCTTCTATTACTAGTTTGAAATTTCATGATGGGTTTATATAAACTTTTAAAAGAAATTTAATTGAAAACATCTTCCTAAGTCTTTGGGAAAAACATTTATTTAGTGATAAAATCTTATTCTTTTATCAAAAAGATTTCCTTTTTATTTGGACAACAACCCATTAGCCATGCATGAATATGATCATGTAAAAGATAAAAATATCACAGGATAAAATAATAAAGAATATAAGAAGTAAATAAGCATATTAATAATAATTGTTAAGTATTGGGAGTTTTGGCTTCTTCAAGGCTTCTCGGGACTAAAAACAGACTAGTCCCAAAAGAAAAAGAAAATCGTTTTGACTTGATGAGGACAAGTCTAAGACTTGAAAGACTAGTCTTAAAACAACTTGAAAGTAAATAAATTGCAAGGTAAGGAAATAAAATGCAAGGAAAATAAATAAATTGCAATAACAAATGAGTTTATATGCTCTAAAAGATATATATAACTACATAGATTCATTTAGTTAGATAAACATAAGAACAACGTAAAGGAAAATAGATTCATGAACAAGAACAAAGTATGAACATATTGTTGCTTTCTTAACCTCCATAGGTTTAGAAAACACACACCATGTTCATACTACGCAAATGAATATATAGAAAGCTAAGACTATTACCTGTTGAAGAAGAAGAAGAAACTAGAGAAAATTTGAGAGAGCTTTTGGAGAGATTTTGGGAGAGTAATTATAGTCTATGAAAAGTGTGAAAAAAATGGAAGGAATATGTGATATTTATAGGAAAAAGTAGAGGGAAATTTGTGTTAATTAAATAAATAGAAATTGAAATAATTTAAGAGGAAAAGGAGGGGTCGGCGCAATTTGTGAGGAGGAGAGAGAGGAAATTTAATTTTTTGTATTTTTGTTAATGAAAAGTAAGATATGAGAGATGTGAAGTTGTATTGGAAATAAAAATTGTAAGAAAATAAGTGTATAGGTTGTAAGAGTAGGTTGTAAGGAAAAATAGAGATAGATGAATATTGTAGAATAGTAATGAGTAGTATAATGTAAAGTAGATATGACAAATAAAGTACCGGTAGTAAAAAAATACGTATATAATTGCGATATCTGATATTTTTAGTTACCGAAAATTATAAAACTGATATTCTTGAAAACCTTATATCTTTATGAGTCTAACGGTATATTTGGAATATTTTTACTATTCCGAGCCTTGGAACACGCTTTTTGAAAATTGTATAGGATCGGGCTCAAAACGAATCGCGGTTTAACTAATATGATATTTTTTAAGCTTCCTCATGTTAATATGAACTATTCTACATACTAATATCTCACTTACTCACTTGGGGTTACGAACATGAGATTGTCGAACTTGAATGGTTGCGTCTGACTAAGGTTTTATTGACTTTAAGATTTCCGATTGACTTTCTGATTAGGGTTTAAGCTTAACCGATCATAAAACTTTAGGGGTTTATAGCGTGAATGTTTTATTCTTCTTAAGTCAAACCTTATTAAGGTTTTTTAGGGGCGATCAAACAATTTAGCAAACAATAAGCAAGCATACATGTAGGTAAACAAAATACTTAAACAAATAATTCAGAGTTTCGATATTCTTAATTCTCATTTCATCACATAAGAATAGAATCACATATATACATATCCATGAATTCCCCATACATAACCATTTTTATCTTTTCTTAGTATACTAATGCCACTATCCTACAAACACAAGCAAGTAACGAATTTAAGAGGAATAACTCACTCGTCCATTTCGCAAACTTCGTTAATCGTAGTAATCTTTATGAAGGGAAATCTTGTATTCCTCATCACCTAGACAAAAGAAATACCTGGGATGAGTATTTTGTAGAAGTTCTACTTAAACTTTCTAATTCTATTTTATGATGTTCATAAAAAATCGCATAGAATGAAATTCCAACTTAAAATGGTCATAACTTACTCATTTTATCTTGAAATTTCGCATATTATATACCGTTTTTTACCTACTCGAAAAAATATATCTATTTATAAGATTATTTTTATCATAAAAAGTCATTTGGGTTCCGAAACCATAGGGTACAGATTCATCACGAAATTTCCAATTTTCAAAACATAAATTTGCAAACTTTTCTTTGTCCAAAAATACTTGTACCAAAAATGTAGATATTAGTATAGTTGAAAAAATCCTTTGAATATATTATATATATAGACTCACATTGTATGCAAAATTCCAATGGTGTTGTCTCAATGATTATTTTTCGTAAAACAATATATCTTACGAGGTTGAAGACTTGAATCTTAACAATTTCTTTATTGTGAGAGAGCTTTATAATTTCTTGAGTTATTACAAATAAATATATTCTTATTTTGTTTTCCAATTCCTTTTCTAAAATAAATAAATTTTCTCTTAGCTTTAATCTTTTACAAATTTTACTTGTAGTGACAAAACAAAGTTTTCAAGAGTTTTATTAAGTTGTTGATAATTTATGATAATTTGAGTTGTATGTATTTTCCTAAAAAAATGGCTTTGATAAACAAGTCTTTTTCTTCCTATATTCTCATTTTCCAACTTCTTAAAATTAAATTTCATTTCCAAAACTTGGTCTTTTAACTCTTTGACCAATTTTTCTTGAAAGGAAATCATGTTTCAATATTTTCTTAAGTTTTTAATAATATCTATTGTTTTTTGAAGCCTCTAATGTTTATATTCTTTTATTTCTTTGAAAATGAGTTTATCATTAGAAACTTTGGCAAACTTTTATTTTTCTAAGGGGATTTATCGTACTAGTGTCACGCATCAAAACGGGGCCTAGTAGGATTAATCTAAAACTATCATATCACGTGTGCACCCGTCATATGAAAGCCGTCTTGTAAGTCAAAGTGTACAAGACTCTATTTATTTATAAGTGTTTATCATATAAATGATATATTATATCATAGGATTTCAACTATGGAATTCGATTTTCCAATTTCTACCAAGATCGCATAGAATCGGTATCCTCTACCAAATGGTGAAAATGGGTTTCAAACTACTACTTACAAATTTCAGTTATTATAAAATTTACCTAATTTACATTCTAAGCTTACCATATTCTATATCTTTATCATCAATAGAATTCGTTGGAGAAGCTCTCTTCACACATTCCTAGCCCGATCTTAGCTAGTATTAATCCTGCAAAAAAACTGTTGGGGGGTGAGCGAACCACGGGCTCAGTGAGATAACCTGACTAGACCACACATCAACCAATAACAAACAAGTATAATTATCAATCATATGCACATTACAAGCTTGGATGATCTAGAATCCAAAGCAAGATGGAGATTTACACCCTCTCATCGGGGTTGAAAGAACCCGATACTATGGCTCACGTACCTAGGAGGGACTAAGTATACAGGAAAGCCACGATCCTCATTGTAATTATCTCTTTATACTTTAGGCACTCAATTCCTGTTTTAAGTCTTAGAAACTCCACTAAATGTTAGTCATTTCATATCGATACCATGGGCGGCGTCCTTCATTACCAGTTAGTTCCTATGAAACCAATGGAACAAAGGTAATCTTGCGTAGAACTAATAGCCTCTTGCCTTGAAAAACCAAGCATTACCAAAGAACCGAAATACTAACATGTAGTAGGCTGCCACATCTTCAAATGCAGTTATGCAAATTATGCGATGCATGTCCATTTCATTTATAGTACCAGTAGTTGTTAATCAAGTTTAAGACGACCACACCATTTACAGACAAACATTAACATATTTTATACAATATTCATCATATAATAAGATTATCACTTATATTATGATAATTTGGCATTCAATCATACACCACGCATCATGCATTATTCCCACTCTCGCATGCATATCAATTGAATATATATTATTCCAAATGCAACTATACTACAAGCACAAACAATGTGATAAAGTCAAGTAACTCACTTGTGGTCCTTACTAAATTGTTGTATAATCTATTGGAAGTCCGGGAATTGATCTATTTTCCTATGAAAGGAAATAACAAAGATCTATTATTGGACTGTTTCTGTAAGAGAAGTCTTCCTAGAATTAAAGGCGTTGATCCTAATCGCCGGACATTAGACTAAGCCCGTTATATTAATTATTGTGTTGTTCAATAATTTAATTGAATCCTTATAGGTGCTTAATTATTCTGTATCGGTATGTGATATGGTTTCTATTATTTGTATAAAGCTTTTAAGGTTTTAACCCCTATAGTGAAGAATATTTACTTGTTATTTGTTTTCATTTTGCTTTCCTTGATTTTAGTTGCTATCTATATTTTTATTTAAGGGGTTTGTCTTTTTCTTAAATCCTACTGTTTTAATAGAAGATTTTTATTTATTAATTTTTTGTTTGTCGACCTTATCTGTCTCTTAAATTAGTATTTTTATTTATTTAAGGGTATGTTCTGGTATCTATATCGTTCAAAAATTATAAAATCGCATGTCTATAGAGTTTAGATATATCAAATTTTTATTATACTTTAATTTTATTTTTATTTCAAAACAAGCTAAGTTTAATAATATGATATTATCAATAATGTTAATTTTGAAATATTAATGTCAATATTAGCAATAAATAAAGGTATAATAATAACAACAATTTTCATACTATTAGTAGATAATAATATTAGTGATAAAAATGATAATAGAATTGATGATAATATAAATATAATGACCTTAACGTAAATAATAACAGTATTAATAATTCTAATAACTCTTGATGAAAATATTAATAATATAGAATACTATAATTAATATGCAATAATCATAATTATATTAATAGGAATAACAGTAACATTAATTTTTGTTTATCAAGAGTGAAAACTAGTGAATTTCTATTTGCTATTTCTTATTCATTTTAAATCCGATTTCGTTGTATAAATAGTCGATTTGATAGTACTCTTCGAGTACTTTCTAGTCGTTCTGTTATTTTCAAGAAAAGAAACATGTAAGATTTTTAAATTCATAAATCAAGTCTGCAATTTTCGGATGAATCATGACAATTTTATCTTAACTTTGTTTTTGTGATATCTAACTCATTTCTAGTCCGTTTTTTACGAATAAATAGTCGTTTTCATAGTATTTTCCGAGTACAATCCATTGATAGGGTTTTGGGGGCAAAAAAGGCAAGAACAGTCCGCTCTGTTCGTACAAATCTAGCAGCAATAATCTAATGTTTTGTTTTTACAATATCTAATTCGTTTCTTATCCGTTTTTAACAGATAAATAGTCGATTTCATAGGATTTTTCGTGTTCTTTCGATTGATGAGGTCTTTTTTTCGCTTATAACAAACAGATCAATATAGTTTATTCAATCTTCCTAGGGATTTACTTGAGTTATCTAAAGTTCAACTTAGTTTGTTGTAGTTTATGTATGGTTTTAGTTTTTCCTTTCTAGGATTTGAATTTCTACACTTAAAAATCTTCAAGTTGATGTATTTATGTCCTAAATGGTCTAAATAACATAAATATATTATTAGATCAATTTTGGCAAATTTATAAGACAATTTCTATAGATTAAACATAATAAACACTTGAGTTTAATATGATCCTTACCTTAGTTGGATGCCAGAATGAATTCAGCTCCTCATTCTTGATGAAAATAATGATCTAAAGAAGAAGGTAAGAAGGTGAGTAACTAAGGAAAAATTAATCTAACTAATTAGAATATATATTTATTTTATTTTCTTATCTTGTTGAGCTTAGATTCCAACTTGAATATTTGGTAAACCAAGGCTATTTAACTTGATTTTTGATGTTGTTTGAAAGAGGGAATTGATGTTTTTGAATGTGTTGATGCTTGGATAGGATATAGGAAGTAAGATAAGGTTTATATTTGCTTTAGAGCTTCTTAAAGATTGTTTAAGTGGAGGAATATCCAAGAAGAAGAGGGCTAGTTGCAACACTTTTTGTAGCTAGAAATTCAACTTGTTTTTTTGGGGATTATGAGCTAATTTAGTATCTAACTTAAGGCTATATATATGTACTAAGGTTAGGCTAAAGTTAAGAGGCTAAAGAGGGTGTTTTGGGCATGAAAAACTTGCAAATTGCAGCTGGGATTTTTAGATACAATTTTAGCTGTTTTGGATGACTATTTTTGCTATATTTTGTACAAGATTTGTAGCTGTTTTTAAGAGGCATTAATTGTATTTGTTTATTAGTTAATTAAGGTCATTTATGAGTGTAATTTGGAGGCTCAAGTTGCAAGAAAATCGGGTCCAAAATCGTGTGAAAAGAGGCAAAATTTCAAGTTTCTGCTAATTTTTTCGTTTGAATTTCCTCTTGTTGCAACTAGCTTGCTTGATCCGAGTTTGCAAGGCCATTTGGAGTTTTTTTTGTTGCCTATTTGAGTTAAAATTCTTGGTATTTAATGTTTATTACATGTGGATTGTTTTGGTTGGGGTTCATGTCATTTTCAAGTTGAATTTTGGGGCTCAAATTGGATCAAACTTGGATGTTTTGCGTATGAACTCTGCAGCCCATAATTCCATTTGTTGCTGCTGATCACAGGATTTTAAGCTTCAAATTGTAGCTGTTTTACTCTTACATTTGGTCTGAAATTCTTGTGCATTAATTATGAATTATAGGTGGAGCTTTTGGATTGGTTGGGCTGTCTTTTTCAAGTTGGAATTGTGTGTTAAATTTTTGCAAAGTTGGACACAAATTGAGCTTACTGCAGCGAGAACTTCCTTTCCTACTATACTTGAAGCCTCTGTTCTACGTGTGGAAAAAATTGCAGTCGATTCCTCTATTCCTTATGATCGGTTCCAATATAAAGACTTTGTGGACTACTGCAGCGTGACCTCTGTTCCAAATTTGCAATTCCAATGTGATGGATTCTCTTTTGTTCCGTGAAGCAATTCTGCCAGTATCGATCCAACCAAATCAACCAAATAAATTTTTGGTAAACTCACGAGCTTTTCTTCTTTGGTTTTTATTTTTTTTAGTTGGTTTGCCAATTTACTAAAATGTTTTATCAAATATTAGTTTGTAATATTTTAACAAATATTAGTTTATAACTTATGTTTATACCCGTTACGTATGAGTTTTATCTAGATAAAATTATCTAAGTTACTACAAAAACTCTAGATTATTTATATATTCAAATTTTTAGTTTAAAGTTTACACGATTAATTATTTTTAGTATTTTAACTTACGTGATTAAATTTTTCAAGTTCAATAAATCAAATTAGAAACTACGTTTTAATGGATTCAAATTTCTTAATAAGTATAACAACGGGTTTTGAAATTTTTATTTTAGATCTAGATTATTAATTATTGATCGATATTAGTATCTATTATGTATTTATAATCCTAGTAACTCATCTTTAGATTATCATTTTATACCAATGAGTTATGTTAATAGATTATATTTTATCAGGTTTGAAAATTAGGGCTACTTCTAATTATATGTTAAATTATCAGTTCAAGATACGAAATCTCGTTTTTGGTATCTATTAAGGTTAAAGGAATTTTTTATTCGGGTTTTTCAAACTAGGAATGAGTTTATTACAACTCACAGGTCTATTCTAAGATTTTTTTTTTTTAATCATATATTTGATATTGGTTTCACATTTGCTAATTTGTTCATTTTTTAGTTATGAAAATTATTGAAGGTTACATTGGAAACTCAGGAATTTAATTTCTAAAATCTCTAAATCTTTTAATTAGAATATTAGTGTAATTTAAATATTTATTTAAGATCTAAATTCTTAGATATTAATCTATTTGTGATCTTATCGTATATTTTGTAATTCTAGTAATTTAACTTTAGTCTATATTTTTATAACTTGTAGGTTCTAAAAATTATTCGTCTATTATTGTGATTTAAATTTAAGCTTAGCTATGATTTCTTGTTGGACTATTGATCATTTTACCAAATATTATGTTTTATTGAATAGGAGTTGTTTATACTAATTTGTTAATAACAACATATTTTTGTCTAGTGCTACTTAATATTGTTAGCATATCGAAAATAGTTTGAACACTATTATTTCATTATTTAACAAGTGTAAGATTTATTTTCTAAGTATTGAGCTTAAGGAAAAAGAACTCAGGAATTTATATTAACAGTTAGTTTATCGTTGTTTATAAATTATTTGAGATCATATTTGTTACAGGTTGTATTTTGAAATTTTTATTGGTAGAGATTCTAATATTTCTAATTATAATCAAATTCATTCACACTTTAATATTTTTAAATCGAAAAAAATTGGAGTGATTTTTACTACTTGTTCCAAATATTCTATATAATTATATATTACATTTTTAGTATTTATTAAAATCAGGTTACGTAAAATTAAGAGGATTACAACTAGTGGTTTGATTCTTGCCTTAACTTTGAAAACTAGTTTAGTTCTTGGTTTTTATAGAGTTAGAAAAGAAATCCTATAATTAACTTTTACAAAAAAAAAAAGGATATCGAAGAGTTATTTACACTAAGTTTTTAAGAAACTTTATGTTATTCATCTTAAAATGATAGTGTTTATTTCCCTAGTTAATTTCTTTGGTAAAATCATCTTTATTGCCATTAAAGAAAATTTATGATGGTTTGTCTAATTTTTTTAAAAGAATTTATAAAAATATTTTTTGTCTAAATTTTTTTTAAAAGAATTTATAAAAATATTTTTTCTATGTTTTTTTATCACAAAATCTTTATTTAGGTTCAAAGTTGTATAATAAAAGAGTTTGGTTCCATTTTATTCTCTTATTAAAGAAAATTCTACTTAATTTTGTTGAGACAATATCATTATGATGATGCATGCATATGAATATGTAATATGAAAATGATTAAAATATAACATAGTAATGTATGGAAGATATAAGAAACAAAAGTAAGCAAAATAATAAGATCAAGTATTGGGAACCTTAGCTTCATCAATGTATCCTGGTCAAGCATTAGGAGCCTTAGCTTCATCAAGGCAACGCGGTCATGTATTGGGAGGCTTAGCTTCATCAAGGTATCGCAAGACTAAGAATAAACTAGTCCCAAAAAAAAGAAAAAGAAAAAGAAAGAAAAGAAAAGGCAATAATAAAAGTATTAAGAATAATAAAAGCAAGTTAGTAAGAGTTAGTGAGCATTTAGGCTCTAATAAATATATAGATATACATATAGATAATAATATATAAAGTTAGATTAGGAGCAATGATGATAATAGCAACATAATAACAATATAATAACAAGTGTAGCTGGCACAAGTGCTGATATGGAACGACCCTATTGCATGTAATCTCTTATTAGGTCAACAAGTCGTTCGATATCAGCCAGGATTTCTCTTGGTTAATTTGGTTGTTAAAGTCCTTCTTGGTTCTCAGGTTCCATAAGGGATGTTTCGAGTTCATGTTGTATATAGGTGCATCTCTTATTCGATCTATAGTTTTATTAGGTTTTGTGTGTGATTTCCAAATTTTATTAAATTTTAAGCATCTAGACAAATTTTAAAGAGGCACATCAAAAGTAATCGAATATGGAAATGCATAAATATATATATATATATAAAGAAACATAAAAAAACTTCTTAAAATCATAGTAATGAAAAAGGAAATTCATAGCATTAAAGCAAATGCATGAAAGAGGAGGAAGGCTTAAATCTACCATTTACAAAAGCTCAAAGAAAGGGTGCAAACATGAGTACAACTTTATCCTATCTATATCCAATTACTAATTAGATAGTTGACAAAGCATATTTTAAATAACTTTTAAGTGTTCTGGATTCCACTCGCGTATCTTTTATTTCTAGCGATTTGTCTATAGATTTTCCTTTACTAACCAATAGACCTTAAAAATTTAGTATCACCAATTTCTTTTGATTTCTAAGCCATATGTTTTTATTTAGTGAGTTATTTCTCTTTTCATATAATCTTGTCTTTGGTATCTTTAATTAATTGGGAAAATTATTTATCCCATTACAAAACAAAATCGGAAAAATTTCCATGTTCATTTATATGTTTTCTAACTAAATATTTAATTTTCTTATCATTTATTTATAAATTTGAAATTCTATTTACTATACTAATATTGAGAAAAACTTGAGATTACATCAGGAACCATTTATGAAATTATTCTTTAAAAAATAATAAATAATATAAGTAGAGGAATAACCCGATCATCCTCTAGTCATAATCCCTTTTTACATTTTGGTCTTAACTTTCTAGTTTTAAGTTAGATTTTCACAATTTTATAGTTTTGATGAGCTTCACATGTACTTTTACATGATTTTGTGTAATTGGCATGTGGAATCTGCATTTAGACGTGAACCTTAGAAAATTGTTTCTTAGTCTTCTGGATTTTTTTTATTTTCCTTTATTTTAAATTTTGTGTACTTAAATTAAAAATAATATTAATAATATATTTAGGGAAATTAGGCTTTCTAAGTCTTGGTTTTAAGAAAATTTAAGGTATTCATTTATATTTCATTTCAAATTCTTTTATTTATAGCAAATATTATTATAATCTAGTGGCATTATCGGTTGCCTTTGAAGTGAAATGATTTAATTTTGAATCCCCCATTCTCCTTGTAATTACAAGAGAGAGAGAGAGAGGACTTGTATTTACATAGTTGGTATCAAATTTGTAACACCCCAAAAATTTTATCCGATTAATTAAATCATTTTAAGGCACTACTGCCACGTATAATACTATAAGGTATTACACGCTCGGGCTTTCTTTAAAAGACTTGTTTATGTTGAACATTGCTCTCAATTTTAGATTATAAAATCGTTTAGTTAAATTTCTTAATCAATTGGATTTGGTAGTGAAAAATCAATTTTATAAAACAGTTTATAAAACTTTACTCCTTTAAGAGTAAACCAACTTTCTAAGAAACAAAACTTTACAAAACATTTATTAATCTACTTTAGGGGTAGATCTTCATTTTGCAAAACATATGTGCATTGACAAGCCCCATTAAAAGAATTATAAACTTGTAAATAAATCTAGTCTTCACTAAATAAATAAAAATAAAAAAAAAACAGACATTCAACGGCCTTAGCCTACTTCACTCATTCTTATGGGTCTTCTAGATCACCCCAAAAACCCGAAACAAGCATCATCATCAACTACAACATCAACATCAACCATAACAACTCAACAACATCAACATCATCTTCAACATCTCATCATCACCATCTTCATCAATAATAACACCTGTAAAAAGAAAAACAACAAGAAGAATGAACCGAAGCTCAGTACACAATAACACAATCATAAGCGATGTGGCACACGAACTTAGCTAAATGTAATGTAACAAACAATAACTTATTATCTTTTCTTTAAAGTAAACAAACATCACAGGAGTATTCAAACTTCGGACAACAGGGATAGCACGGAAACCTGAGTAACGATCACGACTCTTAGGGGGTTGATATAAGCAGCCTGGATACATACATCTCCTAGATAAATCTATCCATAAACAAGAAAAATAATAGCTTCATCCAGGGTTAATAGCCGTTACACAACTCTACTTAAACTCAGTCCATAACATGAATATAGTTCATTGTTCCCATAAACGTTGAACTAAACCATGGAATTTCCCCCCAAGTTTAAGCAAATATTATGCCGATACCAATAACCCTACCAACTATCTGCCATACCACTTATGAAAGTCATATCTCAATGACAGGGTGGCTTAAGTGCCTAAAACTACCTTGCCCCCAATTTGAGCAAGGTGCCACTCTCTGGACCAGATACCAAATTGCCATCTTAGGTCAGAAACAGATTTAAATGGCAGAATAGACAACCAATTCAATCAATTATTAGGCCGACTTTAAGTTCTTAGTCCATTTAGGATGCCTATCCTAACAATCAACACGCAAGTTACCGCGTACCTTATATAAGAACTCCAAATGAAGGCTCAGACACCCACTCAGAAGATAATCCAGAAGATTTAGAAGCCAAACTCAAACATCTATTTAACAATTTAAACTCTATAAGAAATCTAATAAAAATCCACTTATATCAAACTCATCTAAGAACTTATATCAATTATTCACTCATCTCAAACTTTTTATTATAACCCTATTTGATCAGACACTAAGTTGGAACCCCATTATGGCTGTGAATATCACCCCGCCAAAATATGGACAGTTCTCCTTTGTCTGTCAAAGTATTTTCTTTTCACTTTATTTATGATCTCTTATTGACAAGGCATCAATAAGGCATATACTTCCAAAACATTTAAATCAATTCAACATCTTATACTTGGAATAATACTTAAGCATAACTAACTTTAAACTCAACATTTAAGGATTTCAAATATAACTTACATAAACGTACAACTTAACAAGTATTCATCTAACAATACCATATTAACTTATAAAAGCATCACCTATAACTTCAAATCATGCATACAATATATCTAGCTTTACACATTAAGCACAACACTCATAAAATTTAAATATAATTCATACATAAGCTTAACTTAACATTTACATGCTCAACAAGTTCATTTAAGTTCAATAGCTAATCATAAGAACAAATAATAAACAAGGAAAAACAATTGAAAAAAAACACAACTTAAAACATACTAAATCTTAAACTTAGCATAAAGGAAATTCAAATAAAATACATAACTCATCATTTATATACTTACCAAAATCATTTAATTTCACTAAGTCGTCACAAGATCATAAAACAAGTAATGGAAATCATATATACAACATAACTACTTTTAGTTTAATACTCATAGAAATTCAATTATTTGTTGAATCTACAAATATACTTAAATCATGCTTCATTATATCCCTCAATCATCATTACACATCAAATATCATTAATCTATCTCATTTTAATCCAAAAAGATCCATTTTCTAAGCAAAACACATTTAAAATGCAAAACACAAAATTTTAACTTAGTTTGAAAAACACAATAGCTGGAAAGAACTAAAATTTAAGCATGGATATGTTTCAAATTTGTAAAAAATCAAAACATAAAAATTGTAGATCTCTTTTTATGATTTCTATAGCAACTTGAATCACCTCAATCGGAGGTCATATGAAAAAGTTATTGCCAAAATACGATCAAGTTGTGAAACATGGTAATGTTGTAAAACGAACGCCGGCACTTCTACACCGGCGGTGTAAAGCTCAAAGCTGGTAGCTTAGAGGGTCAACATCGGTAGCGTTGGAGGAATCGTTAAAAAAATGCCTTCTAATCACTTTAACACCGGGTCTACACCGACAACGTTGAAGTTTTAGGAGGCGACGTTGACGACAAAACAACTTTGCGAAAACATAGTTTTTTACACTTTACTCTTATCAAAATGTCCTCAAATCATCTACTAAGCTTCTTACCACTTGATATATGAATTCAACATCATCAAATATATATGCTTTTCACTTATATCACATTAAACATTTCAATCAACACATTAAACAAACCAATTCTTCAAACCCTAAACTACTCTTCATCTTCTTCCTCCTTCACAATCCAACCTCTAACATACAATTAACCAATAATTACATATGTAAACAGCACTTTGAACCCATTTCTAACATCTATATATCAATAATAAGCTTGTAAATAACAATTAAAACAAAGATAATTCAAGATAGAAAACCTTTTGAGACACATGCATAAATGAACTTCTTTCCACACTTCTAGCTTGATTCTTATTTCCTATCTTCTTCCTTAGCTTTAATTTCTCTTCTTGATCTTGTTTAAGATTTGAGATTGAGAGGGAGAGAGATCAAAGTAAAGAGAAAGATAGAAAGAAAGAAAGGAAACGAAAAAATGAAAGGAAATGAAGATGAGGGCAGGGAGGAAAAAGGAAAAAAATAAAGGGAAATGATAAATATAAATGTATTTTCAAAATAGGGTATTAGATTTAGAAACTATTAGATCAATATCTATAGTTCTAGAAATATTTAAAAGATAATTTTAGAACCGATATGTTAGAAATTAAGAACTTAATTGAGGAATTTATTTTAGATAAAAAGATATTTAATTTGAGTTTGGATTTAAGAACTGATATTTTTATACAAGCAAATGAACTCAAATTTTATAAAGATTTAGGAATTAGTGTTTACGCTAAGAATCAAGAGTTTAGAAATCCTCTAAACATTTTAAATAACATGTTTAAAGGTTTAAGAATTGAAATCTAAAATTGCAACTTAATTAATTATTAATCTAATTATGTCAACTTGTCTAATTATTTCATATACTTCATTTGATTCATTTAATCTATCTAAACTCAATTTCTAATTTAGGTGAAGGTTTGGGATATTTCAAAATTAACATCAATTGAGGTGATGCTTCTTTTACTCAATGCTAGTATAGTTGTAAATGATTTAATTAGTTAGTTAGTTAACTATAGATTATGTGAAATCACATTCCACTGTTGGGTTTATATTTAATATTAATTGAGATGATGCTTTTTTGGTTAACTTCTATTTAGTTGTTAACGATTTACTTAGGTAGATGACTATAGAATATGTCGAATTACAATCCATTGTCTCTATTTTATTTAAGAAATTCTATAAACCCCTGAAAATTTCATAATTCTTAGAAAATAATCTTAAGAGTCAAAAACTGAAAATCGAAACCCTAAAAAGCAAACCAAGTTAAAACTTAATTCTAAATAAGATCAAAAACGAGATTTCTTAATCTGAGAAAAAGATAACCCTAAAAAATAAAATAGAAAATCCAACTATCGGTTGAATCAACATCCGTACATCAATCAAATCACCTATCCGATTCCTAACACGCAAATCAAGACAATATATCCAAATAACGCTCGATAACGAAATGCTAAGATCTTAAATCCTTCAGTGAATTTTAGAATAAAAATTTTCAATTTTCACCAAAAGTCAAATTGAGTCAACTCATTACCTTAGACTCGGTTAAACGATCCTGAGAACTGAAAACTATTAAATAATCACAAATAAAATGAGATAAACCATAGATATCGAACTAAAAATATAATACAATAAAAACTTTAAAATTATATCTTACGAATAACTCAACAAAATCGGAAGTCAAATTGGAACCTTAAAAGTCAACAAAGCATACAAACAAACCCTAGTGTTTAAGATTCGGCAATCCCGCACTTTTAAACTCTAAAAGACGAAATGAAAATAATTGTTGATATTAGTTCGTGATAATATAGGGAAGCTTAAAAATATCAAATTCACAAATTTCTAGGATCCTTCGGATCCGAACGGGATCATTTTTCAAAAATCGTGCCTTGGTACACTAGATGACAAAAATATTCCATAAATACCAATAGACTCGTAAAAATATAAGGATTTCAAAAATATCAGTTTTAAAATTTTTCGGTAGCTAAAAATTACAGATATCGCATTTATACGCATTTTTATTACTACCGGTATTTTAATTGTCTAGTTTACTATTTATAATACTTTTCTACTATTCATTACTATTTCTCTATCTCTACTTTTTCTTACCACCTATTCTTACATCTACATACCTATCTCTTACAATTTTCTTTTCCCATAAAAATTCTACCACATATTACTAAATTTCTTTACACTTTTCTTCTAAAATTAATTTTTAAACAAATTTCTCTCCCTCTCTCTCTTGATGCCGACCACCTCCCTCTCTCTCCCCTCTTCAATTATTTTCTTTTTCAATTTATTTAATTACATCTAATTTTCACTCCAAAATTCTATAAATACCCCATTCCTCCTTATTCTTTACACAATTCATTTCACTACCAAAATTCTCCCAAAATCTCTCCACAAATCATCTTTTCAAGATTTCTCTCTACCAAAACTCTCTTAAACCAATTCTTCACAAAAATCATTCCTTATATACAAACTTTCTACCACATATCACTACTCACATAATACCTCTTTCATCTACCATCTTCATACCACATAAACATTTTAGGTAAACTTCTTCCAACCATTTATTTACCCATGCATGTAACTTAACATGACTATGGTGTTATTTTGAAACTCATATGAGTGGTAAAAGCAACAACATGTTCATATTTTGTTCTTGCACATGAACTTCCTATTTTATTATGTTGTTATGTTGATTTTATTATTCATATCTAACTAAATATATTTATGTATTTATATATAATCTTTAGAGCATATAAGCTCATTTACTATTTATTTAATTTCATGTTTTGCAATTTATTTATTTCATGCTATTTCTTTAAGATTAGTCTTTCTAGTCTTAGACTTGTCATATCAAGTCAAAACCACCTTTTATTTATTTTCTTTATTCTTTTGGGACTAGTCTATTCTTAGTCGGGATGCCTTGATGAAGCTAAGGCTCCCAATACTTGACCAGGATACCTTGATGAAGCTAAAGTTCCCAATACTTGATATTTTTATTATTTTGCTTATTGTTATTTGTTTCTAGTATTTTCTCATGTTCTTATTATTATATATGCTCATAATACTTGCATCTACGTAATGATATTGTCTCAACTAATTTAAAAGTAGAATTTTACTTTATTAAAGGAACTTAAAACTAAATTTTCTATTATGTGACTTATCACAAAATAATGGAGTTATTATCAACAACATAAAAATGGAGTTTTCTCAACGTTTTCTTAAATAACAAAGACAACTTACCAAGGCAACATAAGAAATAAAATACTTTTTTTGTATATTACGGTAACCTAAGTTTTAGTAAAACAATTTGTTAGTTTTCAAAGTTCTCACAAAAAGCTTAAAGATTAAACTCTTTTCAACTCCATGACAAAACTAAGGAACAAACTAGTTTTCAAAGTTAAGATAAAATCAACTCATAAAGTTATAAACCCACTTAGAAAAATAATGATTTTCAAGTTTCTAAAGAAAGAATTTATTTCTAAAGAATACAAAGTATGATAAGATCAAAAACAAAGGATTTTTATCAATAAAAATGATTCTTTTCATATAAAATAGAGGAAATGAAATATCAAATTTTGAAAAACAAGAACTTGTATTTTACACAAGAAATATATGAAGAAAAGACTAATTTTCTAAAAACATTATAAATACAAATTTATAAATAGGTTTTCAACAACTTAATACACTTTTGATAAATTTGATCTTTTATGAAAGACTAAGGTTAAAGGAAAATTTACTTGTTTTTGGAAAAAGAATGAAGAAAATAAAATAAGAATATACTCATTTTTAATAACCTATGAAAAGATAAAGTTTTTTCCAAATACTTGAAAAGAAATTTATCAAGATAAGTTTTAACACTTTAAAAAGAATTTTTTTATAAAATAAATTGTTGAGACACTACCATTAGAATTTTTGCATATAAAATGAGATTATTTGCTCAAAGGATTTATCAATTATGTATATATATATATATTTATTAAAAGATTTTTTAATGAAGTTGAGTTAGAAAATGGTTTTACAAAAATCTAGAAATATTCGTTTTAAATCTGTACCCAATGTTTTCGGAACCCAAATGACCTTATAACAAAGATAACCTTAGAAATGGATAGATCTTTTCGAATAGGTAGAAAACAATATATTATATGCGAAATTCCGAGTTAAAATGAGCAACTTATGGCCATTTTAAATTGGAATTTCATTCTATATGAATTTGATGAACATAGTGAAATAGAATTAGAGAGTTTAAGTAGAATTTCTACAAAATACTCATCCCGGGTATTTCTTTTGTCTAGTTGACGAAGGATACGAGATTACCCTTCTTGAGGATTACTACGACTAAGAAAATCGCGAAATGGACGAGTGAGTTATTTCTCTTAATTTCGTTACCTTACTTGTGCTTGTAAAGTAGTAGCATTAGTATACTAAGAAAAGATAAAAGTGGATATTTATTTGGGGAATTGGGGTTATGTGTATATATGTGATTCTATGTTTATGCGTAAAATGAGAATTAAGAATATTGCAACTTCAAACTACCTGTTTAAGTAATTTTGTTTACTTATTTGTATGACTGCTTATTATTTGCTAAATTGATTGATCGCCCCCTAATAAACCTTAATAAGGTTTGGCTTAAGAAAAATAAAACGCTCACGCATAGCATCCATCGAGTGACATCTCTTTCGGAAGGCTGCTACTCCTACGCGTAGAGTTGGATTGGCTGTTATCGTGCTGTGACAAGAGACATGTTCCTTCCTAGAGAATCCAAATCGCTCGGAGAATGCGACTCTAGGCTCAGAGCCGAGCCAACCAAACGCTTTAGGTGTGGACCTGGGGACTAGCAGTAGAAGATCGAGGATCTTCATCACCGATTCCGTAACCTTCGATACGGAGGGATAAATCCGTTCTATATATAGTTTCCGAATAACTATATATATTTTTGTAATCATGTGATTGTTGAATTGTACGCATAGCACATGTGTGAAAATTTAAATGAACTTGTTTGAAAACATGGTGTGAATGAAAAGGAATATCTCACTAAGCTAGTTGTAGGTTATACACCTATAGATTTTGTTGAAACAGGTATACCCGTGGCTTAAATTGAGGATCATGACATTAAGGAAGTCATTGAAGGATGTTAAGCTTCTATGAAGGAAATGGAAACATAAGATGAAGTAATTTTGTAAGGTTCTTTATATGTAATGAATTCCATGTTAGTGTTTTGGAAATTCTAAGATGTATATTTATTTGAAGACAATAGAGGGATATGCCTCTAAGAATTGTAATTTAATATGTTTATGTTTTATGATAAGTATTTTCTTTGCCTTGTTACTTATTTATTATCAATATAAATTGCGTTACTCCGATGTGTTCCCTTGGTTGTAATGTACGCCTTGTACATGATATGGAAGCCTTTGCGTGACCGAGGTAGTCATTCCTAGGCTTTAGTATTGTGTACGACAGACTGCCACGTTTAGGGTACCCCTCGGGGCATGACAAATTCATTTTCTTCGATTTTATTTTACTAGCTACAAATTTAAGGTCCAAAATTGATACTTATTGGTAATGTATTAATCCTGTGCATCTTTCAAACATCTTTTAAATAACAAATACTCTTGACCACATAGAAATATGATGGTTTTCTCTCTTAAGAATTTTGATCACCTACGGTCAACCACTAAGCTAATTTTTGTTATCTTAAACTCCCATTAATATACTTTGCTTAGCTAACCACTACATTAAGAGGTAATATCATCAAATCAATCTTTTCAGCTTGACATTCTTTAAGTCATTGGAGCATGGGTTGTTTCACTCCTTAATGAGCTTATTTATAATTATTTTTGTGGATTGAATCTTAACACTCCTTAAACTACTTATCATAAAAGATTCAACTTCAAAACAACTTTATCATTTCATTTCATATTATTAACCCAAAAAAAAAAACAAAAAAGATTCAAACTTTTTCATTTTTTACATATAAAGGTCATATTTATATTATTATTTGGTGCTAAGATTATTAAAAACCCTATCTTTATGGATTACACAATTATAATATGTTGAAATACCCCAAATCTTCACCTAGATTAGAAATTGAGTTTAGATAGATTAAATGAATTATAGGATTTAATTAGAAGTTGATATAATTTAATAGCTAATAATTAAGTTGGTTTTGAGATTTGAAATTTCTAAAATCCCTAAACGTGTTTAAAAATGTTTAGAGGATTCCTAGACTCTTGATTTTTAGCCTAAACACTAATTCCTAAATCTCAGTAAAATTTGAGTTCATTTGCTTGAATAAAAATATCAGTTCTTAAACCCGAACTCAAATTAAATATCTTTTATCTAAAATAAATTCTCAAATTAAGTTCTTATTGCAAGTTCTTAATTTGTAACATATTGGTTCTGAAACAAACTTTTAAATACTTCTGGAACTATAGATATTGATCTGATAGTTCTAAACCTATACCTTATTTCTAAAATATATATATTTTAGATTTATCCTTTCCTTTTCTTTTTATTTTCCTTTTGCTGCCTCTTCTTTCCTTCTTTTTCATTTTTCGTTTTTCCCCTTTTCTTTCTTTCTTTCTTTCTTTCTTCTTCTTCTTCTTCTTCTTCTTCTTGTTCTTCTTTCCCTCTCCAAAATCCAAGACATGAATCTCAATTTCAACAAGATAGAAAGAGGAGATCAAGTAGAATTAGCTTCCCCAAGAAGAAGAATAAGAAATTGCATGAGTAGGCTCAAAAAGCTAAGTTTTCATTTTCTATTTCTCTTTGTTTTTACTTGTTATTTGCATTTATAATTGATGAATTGATGTTGAATTGGGTTGAGAGTGCTGTTTATTTAAGTATTTGTTGATATATGCTTTTTGGAGGTCGGGTTATGAAGGAGGAAGAAGATGATGAATAGTAGTTATGGAAGTTGATGAAGTTTGAGATGTTTGATGTGGTGAATGTGAAGTTTATGCATGTTTGAGGATGTTAGAATAGATGTAGGGTGTAGTATGATGGTTGTAAAGTGTTTTGGAGAAGGTTTGAAGTGTAAAAATTTTGTAAAATTAGTGTTTGAAACAAGGAATTTCGTAAATATGTCACTACACCTGTCAAAACACCCCTGTTGCCAAGGGTGTAGTGCTATCGGATCAAAAATTTCATTTCCCCTGAGTTGAAACGGCCTCCAAAACACCCCGTTGCCAAGGGTGTAGTGTCCAAAACACCCCTGTTGCCAAGGGTGTAGTGTCTCTCAAAAAATTTCATTTCCCCTGAGTCAAAACGGCCTTCAAAACACCCCGTTGCCAAGGGTGTAGCGCTCGCGGATTTCTTCCTGACGCGATACTGTTTTGTAAATTGGTCATAACTTTTTCATACGACCTCCGATTGAGGTGATTCAAGTTGCGTTGGAAAGCTTAAAAAGAGATCTACAATTTTTATGTTTTGAGTTTTTACAAATTCGGAAATTATCGATACTTAAATTTTAGTTCTTTCCAGCCTTTATAATTTTCAAACAAAGTCAAAAACTTGTTTTGTTTGTTAAATGTGTTTTTACTTAGGAAATGGATCTTTTTGAGCTAAAATGAGATAGAGAAGTGATATTTGATGTGTAATGATGATTGAGGGATATAATTAAGCATGATTTAGATAGATTTATAAATTCAACAAATAATTGAATTTCTATGAGTATTAAACTAAAAGTAGTTATGTTGTATATATGATTTCCATTGCTTGATTTATGATGTTGTGATGACTTAATGAAACTAAATGATCTTGGTAAGTATATAAATGATGATTTATGTATCTATATGAATTTTATTTGAATTTCCTTCATGCTAAGTTTAAGATTTGTTTATTATTTGTTCTTATGATTAGCTTGAACTTAAATGAACTTAGTTAACAAGCCTAGGTTCAACTTGACTAAATGAACTTGAATGAACTAAAATGGATTAGATTATTTAACTTTGATGAATTTGGCTAGGTTTAAGCTAACTTGGGATTAAGTGATTAGATCTTAGATATATAATGAATTAGTAATTAATCTAAGTCCAATTTGACTTAATGAACTTTACTAAGCTAAAATGAATTAGATTGTCTATGTTTAATCAACTTGACTTAGTAAATGAATCGAATGACTAATTTTAATCAATTGCTAATATTAAGCTAAAATGGTTAATAGCTATTAATTAGCTTAGATGAATGAATTAGGATGATCTTTGATAATATGGGAATATGTTGTTTCAAATGTGTGTTACTTGGAAAATGAATGTTTTTTTTTATGAATTCTTTGTTAATGCTTTTGTAATAAAACACTATAAATAAAGAGAAAAGAAATACTTTGACAGACAAAGGAGAACTGTCCATATTTTGGCGGGGCGATCTTCGCAGCCATAGTGGGGTTCCACATTAGTGTCTGATCAAATAGGATTTAATAAAATGAGTTTGAGACGAATGGATAAATAGCTTAAGTTCTTATATGATTTTGATGAAGTAGATGGTTAGTTTAGTTTAGTTTCTTATACGAATTCTTTCCTTAACAGAAGTGGATATCTGATTTATCTTCTGAAATTCCTTCCAAGGCTATGTTTGGATTTCATATTCAAGGTACGCAGTAACTTGCGTGTTGAATGTTAGGATAGGCATTCTAAACTGATTAAGACTTAAACTCGGCTTAATAATTGATGAGTGTTGATTGTGTTAAGTCGTTGAATCCGGTCCGAGGAGCGACAACTTGTCATGATGCAATGACAAGGTTAGAATAAACGCTTAGGCCACTTATCATGATGCAATGATTTGGCTCGGCGAGTTGTCATGATGCAATGACAATATTATAATAGGCGCTTAGGCCAATAGTCATGATGCAATGACTAGGCTTAGCGGGTAATCGATAAGGAATGTGGTAACTGCGTAACGTTTACTTAATCTTGAGAGGAAGTAATATGATTTAATTCAATGTTTATGGGGGCATGTGAATTAAATTATATTATGGATTAAGTTAAGTGAAGTTAAGTAGCGACTATGAGTCCTGGATGAGATTACTGTTTCTTTTTCAGTGTAACGTTATCTAGGAGATATAAGTATTCGGGCTGCTTATATCAACCCCCTGAGCGTCGTGAGCGTTACTCAGGATCCCCAGATTCCCATGGCTTGATTCGGAGTGTGAGTGCTCCATTGTTGATTTGTTTTATTTTAATGAAAAGATAATAACTTGTGGATTATTGCATTGCATATGGTTTAAGTCGTGTGACTCCGTGTGTGATTGTGTTGCTGTGTACTGAGCTTCGGCTCATTCTTGTTGTTGTTATTCTTTTTACAGGTATTGTTGTTGTTGATGTTGATGATGATGAGGATGGTGATGGTGATGTTGATTGATGTGATGGTGTTTGTCCCGGGTTTGGGCGATTCTGAAGATATGGGAGAATGAGCGAAATGTAATAGGACCGAGATATATTTGTATTTCGTTTCTTCTTTGCTTTGTTTTATAAAGACTGGATTCATTTATAAATTGTATTTTCTTTTAAGGGCTTGTTAATGCCCAATCGATTGTAAATGATTATCTACCCCTAAGAGTAGATCATAAATGGTTTTTATAAAGCTAGTTTCTTAGAAAACTGGTTTGCTCTGTAGGGAGTAGAAGTTTATAAGTTGTTTTATAAAATTTGATTTTCCGCTGCCAAATCCAGTTATTTAGAAATCTAACTAAACGATTTCATAAATTTAAAATGGATAGCAATGTTCAACATAAACACCTTCTTTAAGACAACCTTACGTATAATTCATAAGAGTTATACGTGGTTGGGGTGGTGTGTGGGGACTTGGTGTGCTTAATTTGAGAATTGAGCATGTTGGGTCTTTACAATTGTGCTTCTAATTCTTCTAAGAATCTAGGCACATCATAATTGGTATTAAAGCTGAGGTTCAATAATGGGTATATAGAGCACCTTAGGTAATGGTGTGCTTTTATTGGGTTAGTGATATAAAGCACAGGGCAAAGGTTCATCAAAGGGATTGGATGTTATGGAAGCATTCTTGTAGGTTTGGATTGATTGTAAAATTAGAAATTTCATATTTGTAAGTCGATTGTGCTATTGGCTGAGTTGTGTGATGAAGAGTTGGTGATCTTGTAAACCTTTGGCAATATATGGAAGAATTTCTTTATGAAGTCGGTAATAAAGAAATTTTACTTTATGATAGAATTGAATAGGGCATTTTCCAATTTTGTAGCAATGATTTCCCTATCGATTTAATTTCAAAAGTTTTTGTTAAAAGAGTAGGCTTTGAAACAATTGATCATTCACATATGTATGCATTTGCTTATAATAGTCATAATTTGTGTAGCGAATTAAGTGGCGATCGCGAAAGCCTTGTTTTTAGTAATTGGTTCTAGGATGAAATTTTATATAGCAAATTAATGTCATAATGATACTTAAACTTTGACAAAATATGTAATTAGGTATTTAAACTTTGAAATTGATCAATTTAGCACTTGAACTTTGAAATTGTTTAATTTAGTACTCGAAAGAACTTTTCGTGCACGACAATATTACCTCCGTCAAGTTCTTATAGGTACTAAATTGATCAATTTCAATTTTTAGATATTAAATTGATTAGTTTTAAAGTTTAAGTATTTAATTATATTTTATCAAAGTTTAAGTAACATCCTCGATATTATCCCTTTATGTAACATTGATAATGTTGACAATTGCCATATATGCTTTGGACAAATTGTAACGTATAATCTATTGAAAAATACTTATAGATATTATTTAAGACCGAAATGTGCTATACTTCGTTTTGGGGATTTATAAACAAAAAAAAAGTCATGGAAGCTTTAGAAGTTGTTGCAACGTAGCAAAGTAGGAATTTAAAAGCAAAATTGTGAAGAGGTTTTAGAGTCCGCAGATGGACTTAAGGGTTTGCACATGATGTTGTTGACGCACTTAAATATCTCCTCACGTCAGGTTTTGTTGGAATCTTCCACTGGACGTGCCCGCCGTGACGAGTTCGACCTGTTTAGCAGATCCGATAGGGTTCATGGATCTAGGTTGAGTTCGCCAGTTAGACCCGTGGACCTGATGGATCCTTAAGGGTTCCTCATTAAAAAATTATATAATATAATTATTATCAAAATAAAAAAAGGTCAATTACAAAAACATGATATGTATTTTGATCAATTTTTAAACACATGACCTGCGTTATTTTCTTTAATAAATAGATGACCCGAGTTTAGGGGTGTTTACGGTTGGTTAACCGGTTCGTGGTCCTTTTTTTATCCTAACCGTAATAATCGGATTTTCAATATCCTGATCCTAAACTGATCCATTATGAACGGTTAACCGCCTTAACGGTTAACCGTTGTTTTCGATTAATTTTTTCGGTTTTCGGTTTTTAACCATTTGACATAATGGTTATGCAAATTTTGCAATTAACCATACTTTTCAATATGTCCGTAAAAATAATTAGAGTATTTTTTATAATTATATTAAAAACTATAAATTAAGAATGTAAGACATGTAAAATAGTTGTTAATATATATCAGTGTCATCAAGATAATCATCATAATAGCCTTTTACTCATGTGTTCTTATCAACCTTGATCAATTAAGCTCAATACAAAATCTCATCAAATACTACCATTCTAATTTTCAAACATATATGCATTTGTTTCTTTTTATCTTAATCATTTACTTTAACATAATTCATATTGATAACACTAAAAAAAAATAATTATATGGTTATATTATAAATTATATATATATATATATATTTATATTTACGGATCGGTTAACCGAATCCATCGGTTTCTAGAATCTAAAAACCGAAATCGAAACCAAAAACCGAAAAAATTGAAAACGCTAATCCTAAACCGAAACCGATAGATTGGTTAACTATTTTTTTCGAATTGGTTTCTCGGTTTCGATTCGGTTATCCTAAACATTCGATTTTTTTGCACACCCTACCCGAGTTTCATACAAAAGTGTCAATATTATTTAATATTATTTTTTATTAAATTAATTTTTTAGACTAATAAGGCTCTAACACATATCTCTCTATTAGTAATGAATTATGACGATACTTTTGTATGAAACTCGAGTCACCTATTTGTAAAAAAATTAATGCGGGTCTTGTGTTTATAAAAATTATGTTTTTGTAATTAACCAAAATAAAAAATATCAAAGTTAAAATAATAGAAAATTAAATAAACTAAATAACAATTAATATTTAAACTATTTCTATGTGAATAGAAATTATTAATTAACTATTCACAATATTTAATATGTTGTCAATAACAATATATCATGTTTTATATGATGTTTCACTAAAAGAAGAGTCTCACTTAGACTTCTTTTTCTTTTATACACTATTCTATTAAAGTGTTATTCAAGTCCGCTTATATTATTTGAACTTAAAAGAGATGCACTTGTCTATAAATAATTGCAATTCTTAATTGCATTGTAAGAATATGAGTTAAAGAGTAGTATATTTTTAGACCTATTTTATATTTAAAGTTTTGATTTTCTTATTTAATTAATTGTTTTATTTTTTAATTTTTTTTACATGGACCGATGTCTAATGCAAAATTTTTTTGTTACTAAAGGCAAGTTATCTCTTCATTTATTATTATCATCCAAAGTCATGATGTAGAATTTGATTTTGCTAATGCGATTCTTTTACATTATTTGAACATAGTGATATTATATTTTGTCAAGAAGTCTTCTTTTTTTTTTTCTTCTTTTTCCCCTCATTAATGGTTGAAAAACAATGGACCAAAAAAAAATTTAATATGAAGTTATAATTATCAAAATAAAAAATAATAACAAATAATAGAAAATAATATATAAAAATTTAAATAAAGTAAATAACAATTAATGTTTAAACTATTTTCCATGTGAATAAAAATTATTAGTTACAATTCACAATATTAAACGCATTTTTGAAAACAACATATGCGATAAATACAATTTAAAACCATTATGCCTCACACTTTATATAAAGTTCCACTAAGAAAAAGTTTTACTTCTAACTAATGTGATATTTTTTTTTCTTTTGCAGACTATTCTCTTTTAAAGTGTTATTTTTGTCCACATTGTTTATATTTCAACTTAATATGTTTGTGTTTATCTAAAAATAATTGCATATCCTTGATAGTGTTGTAAGATATGGGTTAAAGAGTAGTATATTTTTAGGTCCATTAAATATATTTTAAGTTTCAAATTTTATATTTTTCTAATTTGAATAGTTTTTTTATTTTTTCTAAAAAGGGGCGAGTCGGGATAGGAAATGTCTAGAAGCACTTGCATTCATTCATATCAATTTTAATTATGTTTCTTTTTTTATCCAAGAACCTGAAGAAAAAATATATGTTCTTTGTGTTATCAATCTCAAGAAATACAAAATATTCAAACTTTATCATTGGTTGCACATAAAAGGTCAATAATTATGTCATAATTTGGTGTTAGGATTATAAAAACTTGGGTTAACATCACAAAAGTATCTAAATTTTATAAAATATACAATTAACTATCTACTTTGAATTAATCAATTTAATGCCTCATTGAACTTTTTATGGTTGCTTTTGCTACCTTCTTCAACTCAATTAATTTTGTTATCGTAACCACACATTTGACGAATGACTAAGTGACATGTGTCTACTATTAGATAGATGTCATGTCAGTTACTCTAGTAGACGACAAGGGCGAGGAGCGCTCTTTTCATCTAATTAGAAATATCGTAAGAGAAGAAAGCAACTTCTACGCTGAAAATTCCCATTTCTTTTTTGGTTGGACTAACTTAATCGACGATTTCAACAAGTCTTTCTTCAAAACAACCGTATCTATAAAAATAATAAAAAATAAAAAAGTAAAAGCAAAAATTAAAATGAAAGAAAGAAGAAAGAGAAAAAATAGAAAAATAATATATGCTTCTAGGGTTTGAATTTTTCTAAACGAACTTTTTGTTTTTTTAAAAGTAAATTGCACAAATCTCCCATGAAAATTTTAGAAGTTGCATAGATACCCAATTTATTTGAAAGTCAATACTTACATCCCTAAAAATTGGCATGATGATAATATGTATTTTTTGTTTATTTGGTTCTAACTTATCATTACATGTTTAATTAATAAATGTTTCAATAAATATTTAAAAATCTAAATATTAAAGAATGAAAACATTTTTCTTGTTTCTTTGAACCTAGCATCTAAAGTACAATTCCAATAAAAAAAATTAGTAAAAAACAATGTTACAGGTGTGATTCAACATAATAACAAACTTATCTATGTATTTGTTTTATACTAAAGTGCAGTTCTAAAAGAATAAAAAGGACAATTAACTATTTTTTCCCTTTTTCTAAAAAAATTAAATATGTAAAAACTATAATAAAAAATTTATAAAATATTTTTAAAAACATTTTTTATTGAACATGTTAAATATGTAATGATGTATTGGCGCCAACTAAGTAAAATTTACATATTATCATTATACTAGCTTTTTAGGGGGGTGTAAATATTGACTATTGAATAAATTGGAGGTTTTATACAATTTTCAAAATTTTCAGAGGAGGTCTCTGTAATTTACTTGTTTTTGGGAGGTCTAATGTTGAAAAACTTAAGGATCCACACAATTTCTAAAGTTTTTAGGAGATGTACATGCAATTTACCCTTTCTTTAAAAACCCACTTTTGTCTATTGAACTTGGATTTCATGTCTAGAAAATGACGCTAGGTAGGAAAAGAATGTTATCATGGTTCCATTTAACATGTGTGTGTGTGTATTTTCGATGACCAATTATAATCATTATAATAAAATTGAAAAATGCTACATTGCACATTTAAATGAGATTGTTAAGAGGTCCATTTTATGTTTAAATGGTTTTGGAAAATAGTTTTTATTCTTATTAATAATAAATGACTGTAAGAAATTTTCCACACAAATTAATCACGTGATGCATGACTTGAATTTCTATATGTCTCATTATTGCCCCTTTTTTTTCCAAATACGGGTGAGTCAAAACTTAATTAAAAATTTAATTATTAAAAGTAAGCTAAACAAACGAAAATAGAAGAAGAAGAAAAAGAAGAAGTAGGAGGAGGAGGAGGCAAATAAAAAAGAGCAACAGGTTGTAACTCATGTCACACCCTCGTGAATCCCTTTCTACAAACCAAGTAACCTGCCACTAACATCAATACAACACTAGCAATCCAATCACTTGAGCTTAATACGACACCAACAACTCGTCACTAACCTTAATACAACACTAGCAACCCATGTCGTAATGAATCCCATTTTGTAGCTCATCAAACTTCGTTGACATTGCCAATAGATTGGCAAATACCCACCTTTAACTTCGAATGACACCAAAAATGAACCTCACAAACCCATCACACATATTATTAAACCAAACACTCGAAACATCACTATTCACACCACAACACCTTTTGTAATCTAAAACTCAAAAGCATCCTGCCACTTCTCTTAAGGGCAGACACATGATGACATGACTAGAGGGGTCAGAAGTTAGTTAAATTAACATTTGAATTATCTATATGCATCCGCTTACTATTACAATTATATAGCATCTTATATATGTATAAGAATTTGATTAATAATTTCATTGTCATTAGGGGTGTGCAAAAAAACCGATGAAACCGAAAAATCTAATCAAAACCGTAAAACCAATTAGAAAAATATGGTTAACCGGTCTGTTGGTTTCAATTTAGGATTACGGTTTTTATTTTTTCTTGTTTTTAGTTTCGGTTTGTAACTACAGAAAATTGATGGTTAACTGTAAACCCCTAAAATTTCAGTTAATTTTAAGTTCGATTTTAGAATTAAAAGTCAATTAGAACCCTAAAGGTCAAACAAAAGTCTAATATAAACCCTAGAATTTAGATCCAGCATTCCTGTATTCCTTAGCCTTAGAAAACGAAGTTGAGTTAGTTAGTGATAATAGTTCATCATAACTTGAGAAAACATAAAAATATCATATTCACGAATTTCGAGTATCCTTCGGACTCAAATGGGATCAGTTCTCGAAAAGCTTGTCCCGGAGTCCAAAATAATAAAAATATTCCAATAACATCGTTAGGACAAATTTAATACAAGGATGTCAAAAATATCAGTTTTGTAATTTTTCGATAACTAAAAATAAAAGATATCGTATTTATACGCGTATTTTCTTACTACCGGTATTTTACTAGTCATATTACTTTGCATTACACTATTCATTTATCTCTACTTTTTTATAACAACTCTTACAATACACTATTATCTTTATTTTTACCTTTCCCATAACTTTATATCATATTATACTTACTTATTATTACTTTTAATTACACAAATTACAAAAAAATAAAACTCTCTCCCTCCCCTCAAGCATGGCTGGTCCCCCCCACGCCACCCTCTCTTCCTCATATTATTTTTTAATTTTTCTTTAATTAAATCACTCAAAATTCACTTCTCATTTTTCTATAAATACCCCCCTCATCTTTCACTTCATTCACATATCTTCTACCCATAAAATTTCACTCCTAAAACTCTCTCCAACTCCCCTCTCAAATACTCTCCCAAAACTCTTAAAATTTTCTTCACAAAACCCTCTTCTTCTTCTATAAACACTACTTCAAGTAATAATTTTCTTAAAACCTTTCTTACCATATCATGTAACTTTACATGACTATGGTGTGAGTTTCCTAAACTTAATGTTATGGAAGCTACACTATGTTCATGTATTGTTCTTGTTCATGAATATGTATTCATATATTTTTATATTGTCATTTTACTTTTGCTCATATTATTATTGATTTTATGTTGACCTCTTATATATGCAACTAGATATAATTATGTACTTATATATAATCTTTAGAGCATATAAGCTCATTGTTATTTATTTACTTCCAAGTTATGCAATTTATTTACTTATTTCATGTTATTTTAAGACCATTCTCTAGTCTTAGAGTACTTGTCCTCATCAAGTCAAAACAATATTTGCTTTCTTTTCCTTATTTCTTTTGGGACTAGTCCATTCTTAGTTTTGGAATACCTTGATAAAGTTAAGGTTCCCAATACTTGACATATTCCTTTACTTGCTTATTTTATTACTTATTATGTCATTCTTATGCTTTCATATTTTTAATTTTATATTCATAATCATGCATGAACATATTGATTTTGTCTCAACAGATAAAGAGGGAAAATGTTTCCTTAAATAGAAGTTCTTTTCAAAAAAAAAAAAATGTTATCATGAAAGAAATAATTTTTCTATAAAAACTTAAGAATCTATCTTAGTATATCCTTTCTAAGAAATTTAATGGAGCTCATAATAGAATTTAGAAACTAAAGAACATAGAAATTTTTAGATAATACACACTTACACCTTACAAAATTGTAAAGTGGAAAGGTATTCTTAAAATTAAAAATTTCAAGTTCTTGTTCAAACAAAGGTTTTACTAAACTTCACTTTTCATCAATACTTTGAATTTCAAATAAACTAATTTGATAAATACCAAGAAATTTCCTTTCACAAAAATAGAATGATCTTAAAGAATAAGATTAATGAACAACTTAGGAAATCATTTCCTTAAATGTAAGAAAATATAGAATTATTACTACCTTAAAAAAGTATTAAAAACTAAGCTATAAGGAGTTTAGAAAAGTGAAAATCATTCTTTCGAAATTTGAAAAGACTAAGGAAAAGGAAATATTTATTTGAAATAACTTGGGAAATTTTCTAGCAAGCTAAGAAGAAATTTTCAAAAGTTTTACTTTTCCAAAATTCTTAGAAGAATTTACTTTTACCAAAAGTTCATGGTTGAGACAACTTCATTAATTTCATGCATTTGATATCAGTTAATGAATATATATATATATATATATATATATACATTTTGAAGGTCTTTCAAACCATTATAATATCTATATCTTTGATAGAAGTTTTTGTAAGAGGAAAAAAAGTAAGTTTTTCAAAATTCGTGGTGAATCTAATCACCACTGTTTCGGAGCCCAAACGACTTAGTTTGATGACAATAGTTTTAGAAATGAATAGATCTTTTTGAATAGGTAGAAAACGGTATATTATATGCGCAATTCCGAGTTAAAATGACCAAGTTATGGCTATTTTAAGTTGGAATTACCCTCTATACGAATTTTAACGATCTTATGACATAGTTTTTGATAAGTACCATAGAATCAATAAGAAATACTCATTATGAGTGTCCTTCTTGATTAGATGATCCTAATGAGGAGTGTGCATATCCGAAGGATTATTTCAATTAGTAGAATTACCGATCGACTCATCCATAAGAAAGAAGTGTCATCATGGCCGAGCGAGTCTACTTCCCTTTATTGTTCATACTTATGGTTGTGCTTGTAAATTTAGTTGCGTTAGATAATATGTTGAAAGAATATTAAGTATATCGAGGCATGAATTGCTTGTAATAATTGTATGCGTATTATCATATTGAAGTGTTTGAAATTAGTTGATCACTTGTAAGAAATTAAAATATAACGGCTAGGCTTTAATTAAAAATTTATGCATACACTTCATATGTTAAGTTATATTGTATTCGCTATTATACAATTGGTGGACAAGTGTATATGATAGTGGGTAGGCATAACCGGTATATCATATATGTGGAATAGGAGTCGGTAAAATCTATATAAATATTGGTGGTTAATAGGAGTCGGTAATAACTATATGTTTTTGATGGCGTATAGGAGCCGGTAAGATCTATAAAAATGTTTTAAAAGAAGTAGTAGCTGTAATAGGCAAGAATACTAAACCCCGAATGAAGGGCATAATTCATTCAATATATGATTCCTGGAAAACCATATGTCTTGTATGCTCACGTGATTGCTGCATTCTATTTGCTTACTTAATAAACTTGGTTAATATTCCATTTGCATTCTTAGGAACACCTGTTTTTGTACCCAAGGTCTCCTCTTATCCTTGTAAGTTTTCTTTTGGAGCTTTTGAAGGAAATCTACTTGAAGAATTAGATTAGAATTCCTTTAAATCTTTGAGGTAGTATTAAATTATTGTATAGACTATTAGTTATTTTCGATCTTTGGAATTTAGCAGGAGTATGCCCCTAAGAATCATGTAATAGACATTTGATTATGAATATTATGATCTATTTTTTTTCTAGATTCTTGTATGTTCATTTTTACTTGCTTAGACCCACTTCCCAAAAGCGTCTCCTATTTCCGTGCTAGACGCCTTACATGTAATAATAAGACTTTTGCATGACTAAGGTGGTCATTCTTGAGTCTTGATATTATATGGGGCGGGTTGCCATGTTTATGGTACTCTTCGAGGCGTGACACTAACGGTTAACCATTTCAATATTTATAAATATATTATATATATAATTTACATATACATATAACTATTTTTTAAAAAAAAATATATACACATATATGATTACATATACATATAATTTACCTATGTCAATACTCTTTGGATTTCAATTAAAGTACTATTGTCCTTTGTTTGATGGAGTTAATATGGTAATTGATTTGGTTTGATTTTATTGATAATGATACATCCAAAGGTTTGTTGTTCCCCATTTCCTTAATTTGATTTTCTTTTTTTTTTTTTTAACTATTGTAATATATATAATAATTTAAAGAAAAACTCTATGATAAATCTAAAAAATAAAGTTTTTTGAAATTATCAATTTGATTTCTTGAAAGCATTACGTTAAATGGTTAAAACTGAAAACCGAATAAATTAACCGAATAAAACGGTTAACGTTTATAATGGACGGTTAAGGATCAGGATATTTAAAAACCGATAATTATGGTTCGGTTCAAAAATAAGGTTACAGACGGTTAATCGATCCGTGAACACCCCTAATTGTCATGTTTTCTAGATTGAAAAGTATTAAAAAATCATTTAAGAAATAATTTAGAGTATTTAGTATTTGGTAAAATATTGCATATGTATTATTCGAAAATTAATTATAAAAAAATTAGATTTAATACAAGACATAATTAATGTTATTTAAAAATGTTTTATCTAATAAAATCAGAGCATTCATAATGTGAATAATATAATTTTCATTTGTGGTGTTCCATGGATTAAAAAATTTGGTTACAAGAATTTATTTAGTTAAATATAATTTTATGATAAATTAATTTAATTACATTAGTTATTACGAAATGATGCTTTATGTAAAAAATCATAACATTTGAAATATAAACAATATATTATTATTTGTGTTGAATTAAAATTAAAAAAATATTTTTTTTACAAAAATTTATTTAGTTAAATATAATTTTATGATAAATAAATTTAATTCTAATGTTTACTGTCTACAATACACACAGTTAGAGAAAAAGAAGACCTAAACTAAAGACTAAGGTGTAACGCCCTAAATTATACGTCTATTTAATTTTTGGTAATTGTTAAATAGATAGTAATGTCTGGTAGAAATTTTAGAAATGTCCGAAAAACCATCCCCGCTTTTCGTGAATTTAAATTTTGGTAATTACTAATATGGACAATAAAAGACTTAATTAAAATAAAAATATAAGTATAAACTATACCTATATTAAAGAAAAATCTTTCATAAGACATAACAATAATAATATGATTAATATATAAACTAAAAACTAATAAAGATAAGTAAAATAATAAATTAGATCTCAAAAATAATTCAAAAGATACAAACAAAAGATAAACATTATAAATTTATAATAGTAGAATATAAATAAAGTCAAATTAAAGACATTTAATTATTAACAGGTTTAAAATACCAAACACTAATAATTTAAATCCTTAAAGGATAAAGTATAATAGATAATAAAGCTGAAAAGTAAAAGTCTTAATTTCAAAATTTTAAGTATACCATAGTGTTCGGAATATTTAATATAGTAGGTACGTAAATTTTCATTTAAAAATATAACGAATAAATATTTATATATACGTATTAATTAGAACCGAAAAATTAAAATTTCCCCCAAATCCAGCTTGCTGCCCACGCAATTTCCATTATAAATCCTCACATTCTCTCTCTCACTCTCGTCTCATTCTTTCCATTCTCTCTCTCTCATATTTCTCTCTCTCTTATACTCTCTCTCTCTCTGCAAGTCTTCAAAAGAAGACTTTAGGAAAAAAAAAAAGAAAAAGAAAGCAGCTTCTCCGAAACGGAGAGAAGCCAGAAAAAAAAAGAAAAAAAAAAAAGAAAAAGAAAAAACTTCTTCACGCAGAGAAGAGTTGAAAAAAAAAAGAAAAAGAAAAAGAAAAATAATAAAATAATAGAAAAGGAATCTAGAAGCTTCTCCGATCTTCAAAAGCTCGTATCTTTCACATACGACAATCGATTCCAATTCCGGAAGTGGTGTTGTGATCGTGGCAATACGCTCTTCAATTCAAGACCACACAAGGTTAGGTTTCGGTCACTCTAAAATTTTACTATTATGATCCTGTATATAGAAGTTTAGTAATATTAAGAGTTTTAATATTAGTTTTTATTATAAATATACATACATGCATATATAATGATTAATATAAAATTATGTCATGCTAGTATGTGTATATAGACTAGTTTTGATTTACATTTCGTTTATCAAATAGATAATAAATTGATAAATAAAAACACTAGATGATAGAAAATTGATTATAATATTAGATAATTAATATTTAGAGTCTATTTGTTAGTAGATAGAAATTTAGAGGTAAATTGCTAGAGTTGAAATATACCCGATAGGATCAATAACTGATCAAAATCTTCTAATCTAAAGCCCAAATTAAAATTCTGATTTCACAAACATGAAAGTTATAATATTTCAATCCTGTGTAGACTAAAACCCTAGTTTACCCTATTAGATCTGGAAATTCTAATCGTGTAGGTGAAAAACCTGAATCTATCCGATTTCGTAGATTTTAGAATTTAGTTTTCAACCTAAAAACAATGTAAGAAAAATATAAAACCTTGACTATAGAGATATATGTAGTATAATACTGAAAAATTCTCAAAACACTAAAAGTTAAGCGTGCTCATGACCTAGGATGGGTGACCTCCTGGGAAATGAAAAGTAATTTTCCAAAACGAGTAATATCTCGATAAATATAATTCAAAGACAATAACTAGTGGTTTAGAATTGAATTATTAGATCCTTAAAGTATATTAGTTAGCAAAGGATAATTTAAAGATAAATTGTTATGATTGAGATGTAATCGTTAAAACTGGATATTAGGTATAATTTACATAAATAAGATTCAAACTAAGATTTTAATATTGAAAGCACTAAAACAAAAATATTCTTAACTTATATAAACATTCATTATGTTTTATGTAGTAAAACTTAACTAAAGAAACAATTAGAATTAAGTAAAGTAAAACCTATAACGTAGTTCTGATATTTAAAAAGAATATAGATGTTCTATGACAAGTTTAAATAATTTAAAGTACACACAAACATATACTCATGAGTAGAAATGGAATTAAGGAGGAAAATAAAAGCTTAGAAAACCGTAGAACCCTATTATAAAAAAATTTAGCCCTATAAGAAAATTTTACTGAATTTGATAAATGGAACATATTTGATCATTTGATCAATAAAAAGACTGTATATATGTAAATGAACTTTAATACTACCCTATATACAAATATGAGTTTCATATCGTACACAGAAATAGGATATTAATAGAAAACTTGATATGATTTAGGATTACATAGATAAAAGATACTTAGCTTTAAATCTATTAGATATACTCAATAACAAACCTATATAGACATATGAAGATTTCAACACATATAAAAGAATAAGATTCCTAGAATAAAATTTAAGTAATTCAATTACAAATTAGAAAATCAAGATAATATAAATTGTAATTGAAAGATTAAACTGAACCAAGAACTCCGTAACTCTAAGTATAAAATTCAACGCTTATAAGACTATAAGGATATAAAGTATAGATTAATGGAAATCATAAATATTAGCTAATATAATCAAATTAACTAAAGCCATATACTTAAAATAAGATCAAGATAAGAAAAATGAAAATAAATATAAATGTATACGCTTTAACTAAAAAGTAGAGTAATGAACTCAAATTAAGTTTAGTCACTAATACTTTATGAAATAAACATTTACATGGAATTGAACTTGAAATAATAATTAAGAATATAAAACAAGAAAGCTAGGCAACATTACGAGACCTTTCGAGCCCCTAAAGTAATATAGGAAAAATATACAAAATGATTAGTTTAACCTGATAATTAAAACTACATTCGATAAGTTTTCCAATGACTACTCATATGCTAAAATCTAAGTCAAAACGAATATAATATGCCCAATTTAAGATTTCGTGATTAAACTCGATATTTGAAAACAACTAAAATACTTTCTTAAGGAAACTAAGATTATAAATTTTATAGTTTAACTTACGAAGCGTAGCTTTTACAAGCTTCAAAATGATTAATTATGTGTTAAGGTTAGATTAAGAAATGCTAAAACTCGAGTTTAAGATACAAAGACACAATATCTTTATTTATATGAATAAGAGTATAGTAATGGGTTATCTATTATCTCGATTCTCAGGGGAGACAGATCCGTCTTCAAGTGTTCTTGTAGACTTCTATGACCATTAAGCAAGGATAAACAGGTGAGTATATTCCAATGACCTTCATATCTGCTTGTGCTTGTAGGTTTAGAGTATGATATTTTGTTAATATAAATCAAATGATTCAAGTATGGGGTTGGGAAATTTACACTTATGGTTGTTCGTGTTTGTTATCTGTGTTGAAAATACTATACATTATTCTAAACGTTAAGTATTGAGTGTTGTCTAATCATTTTGATCTTTGCGAGTGTCTGATAATTGTCTGATCGCCAAATAAGTGGACTTAATGACTATTGGCGTGATAATTATAATATTGATCATGCATTGCACGATTACATGTAGAAAGCCATAACCACTACACTTTGACTCGAATGGGCCACACTGTCCCGTGAGGACGGTGAACATGGAGGACCGAAGTGGTATATACCTAGTGTGTACCATGGGCCTTGTTCTAGGGGAATGGGAACTAAGTCGTCCTGGGGAGACGGCCCACCTCCTAGGATCGCGGCGGGTCATTGTTTCGGATTTATTACTTCAATGGGATGTTGTTATATGTATATTATTTTGATATATAAAAAGTTTTCTTGAGAAATTTGATTCCGAGGTATATTAATCTGGGTGCTGATGAGTGGATGTACCCCAACCCAGATTCGGAGGGCGCAAATCCGAATATATATATGGTTACGGTTGGCCATATATATTTGTTCATTTGATTGTGCACATTGCATATGCTTGTTTAATAACTTGTTTGCTTTTGCTTAAACGGTATGGAGCGAGGGTATACTTCACTCAGCTAGTTGTAGCTGACTCCCCAACAGTTTGCTTTTGCAGGTAAGTTGAATACATGGATGGGATAGGATCTGAGTGCAGAGTGTGACAGAGATCAAGTTGTACAAGACTGATAGAAGGTTGAGAATGTGATAGGTTAAACCTAGTTGAGAGAATAAACATGAAAATGTAGTCTTTTTCTTAACTTAAACCTAGTTGATATTTTGTGTTAAACCTAGGTTTATCTTATCTTGTCGTTTGGTAGGATATCTGATTCTCTGCGGTCTTGTGATCTGTGGAAGTTTCGATATCCAATAAATTATTTTCATAATAAACTTATATATGTATAATACAATGAGAGGATAATTAATTAGAGTCTTGTAAACTCTGACTTGCAAGGCGATCCTCATGTTGCGGGTGCACACGTGATATGGTGATTTAGGGCAATCCTACTAGGCCCCACATAGGGTCGCGACATAAGGAGTGCTTTAAATGTATATGGGGTAGGCCAGAGGTTTAGTTTTCTTTCCCTCCTAAGCGGTGCGGTTCGGTTCGAATTGTACGAATTGATTCAAGGTTGCAAACCAAATTGCAAATCAAAATTCCATCCCTGAACCAAACCGAATTTTTGTTTTGATTGTTTTTTTTTTTTTTTTTTGCCTACCCTTAATTCTACTAGTTATTATGGAAGAAAAAAGTTGAGAGAGAGAAAGAGAGAGAGAGAATGTAATAAATGGATATTGAGAAAAGGAAAAGTATGATGGCCAAAAAGGAAAAGTATACCTTATGGAATTTGAACACATGACTTTTATGGTATAAAACAAAATACCTTAATATTAATTTCCTTTTATTTTTATGTCATTATTTGCTCTTTACTATATACATATTAAATATAATTTTTTTTTCTTTTTAAAAAAATTATAATTTATAAGTCTGCCCCTGTGCCCCCTCCTTTTCTATTAGATTTGCCCATGACTTCTCCTTTATCATTTAGATCTGAAGCCAATTGACATCCTAGGTTTCTTTCTAGTTTCTTCTATTTAATTTCTTTTATTCTTTCTGTCTTTTTAATTTCTTCTTTTTTTTAATATTTCTATAGTTATATGTAGGTGTGATCATGGTTCGATTTTGTTCAGTTCTAGGGTCTAATCGAACTGCATTTAAAATAGTTCGATTCAAATTTTGACGAATCAAACCACTTTAAATGCAGTTCGGTTTGGTCCTGTTTGGATAGTATTATTAGTCCATTACAAATTCAAAATTGATCAATTATTGTTAATATAAAAAAAAAGTTCTATGTCTATTAAAATAAAGTAAAACTTCAAACAATTGATGCAAAAGATTGCTTGTTTAAAATTATTAAATATATAATCTATTTAATAATGTATTATGTAAAATATATATTACAAAAATATATAAAAAATTTATATTTATAAATAATGTTACTATGGTTAAAAATATATTTTACATTTCATAAGTTGGAATGTAATCATAATTTTTCAAAATAAATATACAAATTGATATCTTAATCAATTCCCTTTTAAAGATGCATCTAAAAGCAATAATAGTGTTAAAATTTAGAGTTGCATTTTATTTTAAGTTTATTCTAACATACAAACATGATATTAAAGTTAAATATCACATGTGATCCTAAGGTTTAATATTTGAGAGCTATAAATACAATTATTCTAATTCTTTTTATTTCTTTTAATGTGAAATGGCTTGGTTCTAGTTCGAATGATTTGGTTCGGTTTGATCTCTTGAAGCAAATCATAACCGTTTTAGACTCTTTTTGGGCCGAATCACAATCGAACGGAAAGATAAAGAATTATATTTTCGGTTTTTAGTTTGGTTTGATTTGTTTTAGTGAACATTCTTAGTTGCATGTATTGCTTAGTCATTCCTTAAAATATCCAACTAGACAACAAAACTAACAAAGTTAGAGGAAATAAGCAAATGTAATAAAAATGATGCGGAAAAGTTTTATTAGACATTAAATCGATCCATTTGAAACACAACAAAAGTTTAATTAATTAGGCATTAAACAATCAATTTTAAAGTACGGGTTGTTAATTGGATATTTTGTGAAAGTTTTAAATTAACCCTAAAAGCTTTATCTTTATTGGGCTGTTTAATTTTTTAGCTCATATTTGTGAATTTTTTTTGTCGATCTAAGCTGGACCATGTTTCACTAAGAAACACAATAAGGCAACTCTAAATCATCCAAACCATGAGAAGTTGCTTTAAGCACCGTGTCCCAGAACTTGCAACATTACATTTGGCTAAAAGAATTTGTACAGATCATGAGTACATGAATTACCTAGCCCCAGTAAAGTTGGGTGAGGCTCAGCAATAGGGATCGCCTACCCTTCCCTCTGAAAACTAGAAATTGTTACATTTCCAACTTCCAAGTCAAATATTTCTTCCGTCCCAAAAGAATAAAATAAAAAAATACATACAGGCAGACAACCAACAAGCTCCCAATTCAAAATAAAAAACTTAAGACACGAGGATCTCTTAGTTCTCTCTCTCTCTTTCCCCGAGAAAATTATTCGATTCCATGGCACTTTCTCGGCTTCGAAATCCGGTGATCTCACGCGCTCCTTCTCTTCTCCGAGCTCGTTCTCTTTCCATCTCTCACTCTTCATCCTCCTCCCGATTCCTCTCCCGGTAATCTCCTTTTCAATGCATTCCTGCTCATGTTCACGAATCTATACATCTATTTCGAAGTTATCGTTTTGTATCGTATAGAGAGCTTCAGTGTTCACCTACTGCAACTTATTTGCGAAGATTATACAGCTATTTTCATTTGGAGTTCAATTTTCAATTACTTGATGTTCTATTAATTACCCGTTTTCCTGATGGAACGTTGTTATGGGTTTTCTGACTTTTTGTTTACTTTGATTTTGTGAGCCAAGTGATAACTAAAGTTGATACTTTGAAAAGTATGTGCCTTATGTGCATCATTATTTGTATATATTTTCATTTATTTTATGGTAATGACATCTCCTGAGTACTGGTATTGCCCATTATGAACTTGATTTTTGATGCAGCTCTTCCAATTCAAGGATTTCTTATTTCAATGGGGATGAAGTGTTGTTAAGGTATGCTTGTATTCTGTTACTGTGCATTTGGTTGTAGTGATTGGTTTCATTCATGGGGTTGTTATTCTGGGACTTGTTTATTTTTTCCTTATAAGAATATTGTAAATACAAAGGGAATGGCATTTGGCAATAGTAAAAGGGATGGGCATAAAGATGGCAAAAAGATCCTCAAAAATGCTCCTAGGGAGCCTTTCGTAATGTAACTCAAGATTAAAATTGAGTAGATGGCCTAGATATGTTACAATTTGGAAGAAAGTTGCATGATTGCTTCTTTTCTATTTTTGAATCGAGATGTAGACAGCCTTATCTATCCAAGTCAAAAATGTTGCTCACTAATGTTGCCTAATGTTTTCTTTAGTCAAAATGATGCGCAGCAGCACTATGATTATTATTTTCTCGGATACATCTTGTAGAACTTTACCCATTATTTATGAATAAGTAAGCTGGCCTACCTATTTAGCTTTTCTTCCCATGCTGACGTGTGTGCTTCTTTCTTTAAGCATTTGTTTCTCTGTTTGAGAGCTAATTTATGCATCTATCAGGCCTGCTGCTTTCTTCACAACCAATGGGGTTAACAATATTCTTGAGAGACCTAAGGCAAGTGTTAGCTTATTTTGGCCATCCAAAATGAAAGTAGAGCTAATATTGTACTTTCATTGATCTGGTTCTGATCTGGTTCATGAATTTGCAGCTCCAAATTGGTGTTCGATGCTTTTCTTCAGCAGGTATCATGGGCCTCTCCCCAGCCTTCTTTACTGCAACAGTAAATGTCTATGTTTTGCATACTCTGCTAGCTGAGTTCTTTTATTCTGTCTTTTTTTTTTTTTTTTTTTTTAAGTTTTCGAGGAGATAATGAGTAAATGGGAATCAAATAAAACCATGATCTCCTTAAAAAAAAAAAAAAATGCTTTCCTGTGGACTAAACTGTATAATTTGTTTACTCATAATCCAATTCTTTTGTATTCATTTTCAAAATGTTAGATGTGCTTGGAACTGACTGGATCATTATTTAGTGTAATACTTGTTGAATGTTTTTGGCTTTTTAGAAAATTGCTATTTGCTTTGAAAATAATTGTGAAAAAAATCAGTTCACTTAACTTTCTTGTTGTGCTTGTTGTAGGTCTTAGTTGAGAACTTAAGAGTGTTTTAAATGCATTTCTTATGAATCATCAGCTTAATTACAAATTTATGCAACTATTTGATCAGATGAATAAAAAGATGCAAGTCAGTGAAAGAGAGTTTGAACGTCAAATACTTTGATTGATTGTTAAATGGAGTTGTGGGTTGTGTGTCTATTTCCCTGTTCAGACACTTTCTACCTTGTGCTTTTAAATGCCTTTGCTCTCAAACTTGAAGAAAAAGATAGGCAGGACCTTTCATTGAGGGTCTGCCACATGGAATACGGTATCATAATGGTCCCACGTGCAGTAACACATGCAGTATCATTTTTCCACATGGCATACCCTCTAGGGTCTACTTTTACTCCTTAGCAACTTAAGGACATACCTGAAAATTCTCAGAACTTTGGTTTAGCTCACCATCTTACACTTCAATGAATACAAGAACACACATTATTGCAAGAGGTGTAAAGGATATGTTGGTTCATTTCTCTTAGCTTGCTCTTTCATGACATCCCAACTGTTTCATGTAGCTCCTTGTGAATCTTGAAGATGGTGGGTATTGCTAATGAGAACTTTATACTTCTTAAGCTATTTTTTCCTGCCATATGTTGAGCTTGCTATCATGACACTGGTTACAGTTGTCAACACCTAAGTCATTACCTTTTAGCTCAAATTTTTTAGTACCATTGAAATAGGCAATGCATGTTGGCAATTCTTTGCAAGTCTGTTGACAAATAGCTCTTCTTAGGCAAAATCACGTCATTTGATCCATATTTTACGTACAGTCGTATGCCTATGTATGTTTCTTATATATGCAAAGACATGGCCAAACACTTGTGAACCATCAGTTTTTGTAATTTCTAATTCCCTATTGAATTATTATGTTCAACAATTGTCTTATTCTTAAGCAAATTTTATCACTTGAAATCTTAACATGGTGAGTTAATGATGACTTTATAGGCAAGGAAAGATGATGCATTTTGGTGATTCCATTTCTAAGAATACATTTTCCATCTAATTATTTGTTCAGTGTGTAGTTTAGAGCTATTCCTCCGTCTACTTTGTCTTCATTTTTGAAACTTTTTTATTTTTTTTTTTTTCCAAAGTAATTTTGGAGATCTTGATTAATAAGAGTTTTTGGTGAAAGTATAGATAGTCAGCTATAGGCATGGCATATCCATTTTGTTGTTAAGAGTTGCTACCATCTGCATTTGTGGAATTCTCCTGTTCCTCCTTTCTGTGTTTCTTTCAGTACTTATTATCTTATCCTTTTTATTCACCATTTCTATATAGATAAGAGAGTCCTATGTTTACTTTAAATAAACCTATGCTCTTTCAGTAAGCATGAGTCCCTAATTTTATGCAAGCTATTTGCTGCAGATGGTCCTCCTCATACTGTCCTTGGGATGCCAGCTTTGTCCCCTACAATGGTAGGGTTTTCTTGAAAAATTATTTGACTTGGACCAGTTATCTTATAATATACTTTTTGAGTTTCTTTCTGCCACAATATGATAACACTGATGCATTCTAGTGCATGTTTGTTTCGCATAGACCCAAGGGAATATCGCAAGATGGAAGAAGAAAGAAGGAGAAAAGGTCTGTGTAGAAAAAATCACAACTCACAAGAGTTTTATAAAAGCCTTCTTCCTGATGAGTGGTGCTGAACTCTCTTGTGAAGATTTGTTTAACTAGCTTTACTTTCATTGCTGCTTTATAATCTAACAGGTAGAAGTGGGAGATATCCTATGTGAGATTGAGACAGATAAAGCTACGTTAGAGTTTGAATGTCTTGAAGAGGGGTAATTCTCTTTCTGTTGGAGGGTTTATCACTTCAATGTTGCATTTTCTTTGGTAACATAATTCTATAGATGCAAGGTTCCTTTAATCTTGCAGCGGTCTTCCTAGATAGTTGTCTTTGACCTTTTCTATTTTGGATGATAATTAGGAGATTTTGTCTTGTAGCATAGTTTTAGATCGATGTATTTCATATTTCTTGCTTGTTTATCTTCTGCAGGTTCCTGGCTAAAATCCTGGTACCTGAAGGTTCAAAGGATGTGCCTGTTGGACAACCTATTGCAGTGATGGTAAGCCCCTCATTAATGTTTCATTGTTATCTAATTTCCTCATGCAAGTGTTGGTACTTTTGGCCGTTGTTGGAGATGGTTATGTGGAAAGTGCGAGTGTACTTCCCAGTGAACATTGTTGTAACAGACAAGAAAAATAATATTCTTTCTTAATTCTTACTCATTACTGGAGGAACACACACACACACAAGTATACAATCTAGTTAAAGAAAGGGAAAATCCCTTCCCCACACCCCCCCAACCCCCCACAAAAAAAAAAAAATCCCATAATAAGTATTAGCAGAACCCACTAAAAACACCCAACCAGAGAATGGAAACTGAAAATTCTACAGGTATGATGAGTGTCCTCAATGGTCCTTTGGTTTATCAGATTGGTTTAAGGGCCATTTACAACTTAAGGTAGCATAAGGACAAGGCTTTTGTTCGAATTTTATTGCCCATGGGTGGGATTGGCCATAAGGTGAATTGTGGAATGCAATCAAAGTGGGGCTGGGGAACAACTTGGTTCCTAGAGTATATAGCAAGGATGGATTTATTTGCAAATCAATATATACAAATGAACTATCTATAAATGAAGCATGCACACCAGTTAGAGATCAAAATAACCCTTTTTTTGGCATGGCATAAATTTGTATGAGCAAAATGTTCACCAAGACCTGCTTTCATCCTTTGGCTTGTGATAAGTTCCACACTACAGATTAAGTTAGTTTAATGGGGTGTGATCAAGCAGAACTGCTGCTACATGTGCAATAGAGAGGAAGAATACAGACATCTATTATCTTAGTATGTGCAGTGAATAATACCCAATCTTTGTAATTTCCATTATCATTAATGAGTATAAAAAATCTGACTTACCCCCCACCGACACCCACCCCACCACACAAAACAAAAAAAAGAAAAAAAGAGGAGGAGAAGATTGATTTAGCCTTTTTCACATGGTAGAGAAAAGGGGGGTATTGGGAAAGTCTTCGCAACCCATTGTTGTCAAAATTGCAAGTCAAATTTATGATTCTACGAGTTTATGATTTTATATATTTTTTCTTAATTAAAATGGATGGAAAATTATTAAAGCGGAGACTTTACGTAGAATTATGAATTTAGATGTACGATTTTATAAGTTTACAAGTTTACCGATTCTAACGATGTTATAGGTTCGGATGAATAGTAAAATCGCGACTTTTACAACCATGTTGCAGCCATCTCTTTAAGTTTTAATGAGTCCCTAATTTTGCAGTTAACGACAAGTTATAAAGATTTGTTTTCTGAGCCATAGGCCTCTTCAAGCAAAGATCTTGGATGTGGAACTTGAATTCGTCTCTTGGAGCATTATCTGTCTGTTTGTTATGCTATGCCAAATGCCTGTATTTTTAAGTGTTTAAGTTATTTTTTGTTATTGACCCATTGAGACTTTTAAAACATCTCCCTGGTGGCTTTTCTTCTTTTGGAGAAAGGATTTAGGCCGGCCTTTTAATTACTCCATGATGTGGATAATTGCTATGCTTTTTGGTCTTGGGGATTGATTATTTCAGCATATTCACTGGTTTTTGTAGTCATCTTCTTGAATCTGGTATTGCTTCTGTTAAGATTCTGAAGTGCTTCTCTCTAACATTTGCCTCTTATATCTTCTGTTACTTTGTTAGGTTGAGGAATCAGAAGACATAGCGAAGGTACCCGCTTCTGTTGGAGGATCAGGGGCTCAAGTTGAAGAAGCTTCAAGTCAGGATGTAAAAAAGATGGTGAAATTCAGGAAAAGAGTTCCTCTTCTATTAGTGCATCAGAACTTCCCCTCATACTGTTGTTGGAATGCCAGCATTATCTCCCACAATGGTAAATATGAATAACCATTCCAACCATTCTTCGATATGCTGATTGGCATGCCTAATTTCTGAAGAAGTTTAAGTTTGGCTTGAATACTGTGCTATTGCAGAACCAAGGAAATATTTTTAGGTGGAGAAAGCAGGAAGGAGATAAGGTTAGTCATATAATTATTTGATGACTAAGTCGTGACTTGTTCCCATATGCTGGAATGGTTTTATCTGCTTACTTAAAATTTGATTTATAAGATAAATCAACATATATTTATGATCTCCTTTATCTCAGATAGAAGTGGGTGAGGTGATATGTGAGATAGAGACTGACAAAGCAACCCTCGAATTCGAAAGTCTTGAGGAAGGGTAATTTCTAATCTTTTACAGTTTGTATTATCAGCATGTAGACTTTTGATGAGGTAAGTATATTTATCACATATGAACTAAATCCTACAGGTTATGTATAATAACAAAACAACCTGTACACACCCATAAGGGCGTGGTAGTTTGAATGCTTGTATTTTTCCAGTTTGCTAGAACATCATATATGGCGTTCATTTGATAGCTGGAATGAAAATCTGATAAATTATTTTATGGCTAGAGGCTGGCCTGTAGGCATTGACAATGCCATGTTGGCTTGTCATGCTACATCGTATTGCTCATCCTTGTCTTGCTGTGGTTTATGTCATTTTGTCATCCATGTCTAAAAGGACCTCATCTTGAAAATAATGAAATACAAATCAATCTGGCAGACCCTTAGATGTATGGTAATGAAAGATTTTATGTTGTAGAGGTGGGTTTAGCTCTTTTTGTTAGATGTGATCTTCAAGACTATAATATATCTTTGATTATTGAAGAATTTGCAGTGTTTTTAATGTAATGTTTACTGCAGTTACTTGGCCAAGATACTAGCCCCAGAAGGCTCAAAAGATGTGTCTGTAGGGCAACCTATTGCAATCACTGTAAGTGATGAATGTGCATTTGTGAGTAGGATTTTATTAATTCTAGAAATCAAGCATCTATATCCTCAAAAGTGCATCTTTAGATGGATCAATTTTTTGTATAGTGATTCTAGAACATGAGGTCTTTGAGGTGTGAACTGTACTAATTGTTTTTGTTTGGTAAGGTTGAAGATTCAGCTGATATTGAAGCTTTGAAGAATTCTGCAGTAAGTGGTTCAGTCCAAGAAGAAAAGCCAAGTCATCAAGGACAAAGACATGGAGTTAATGTAGGAAAATCGGTCATTTCAAGGATCAGTCCTTCTGCCAAGGTGCTTATTAGTGAGCATGGTTTGGATGTATCATCATTGAAGGCGTCTGGTGCTCATGGAACTCTACTAAAAGCAGATGTTCTAGCTGCAATTAAGTCTGGAACAGCATCTCAGAAGTTATCTAAACAGAAGACACCTTCACCTGACCTTTCAGCTCATCCTAGATCTACTGCATCTATGCAGTCAGGTTCTCATGCTAAGCAGGTTGATTTTTATGATGATCTACCCAACAGTCAAATTCGCAAGGTCTGTTTTTTTCTAATTCTATTATATATTGACTAGTTTTGTACACCATGAGTCTTGTTGTTTTTCTAAATTAAGATTTCATTTTGTTCATGTTAATTTGCCTTGATAATTTTTTCTTTCCTCTCCTAAAATATGCATGTGAAAGGACATGATGGAATTTGCTATGCCTATCTGAGTATGATGGCTTTGGAGGAAGACTGCTAGCTAGCTGAAATTCTTATCCTAGAGAGATTCTGCTTTGGTATCTTATTATAAAACAAGATAAAGAACTAATGACCAAATGGGAAAATGTTAGCTTAATTTATTTTTTAATGTGAATCGATGGCAGGTTGATTTAGTAATCATTAGTTTGTATGTTAATGGAGAACATGTAATTTTGAACAGGATGTCTCAAGTTTTTAGCACTGCATGCCTTTGCTTGTTCAAAGAATAACGTAATGCTCCAGCACGTTGCTGTTTGCCATTAATTAGAATCACTTTTGGGAGAATGCCTGAAAAGTCATTGCAGAACTAATTTCTTCACCTTGTGAGTACGTGGGGAAAAAGAGGAATGGGTATTGTTTAAGGATCTAGATGAAAGTGCTGGATGGGAAAAGTATATTTGTACTGCTAGTATTGGGAATTAGCATTTTTGTTGAATACTGCCTTAAAATTTAAATCTGTAATATTTAGACTTTTAAATTTGAAGATTGAATTCTTAATCTGATAAACTTCATGGATCAAACTGTAAGTAGCAATTACCCAAAGCAAGAGTAATGCTCTAATAAGGTGAGCTCTTGTTAATGAATGCCATGGGGGCAATTGTTCCTTTTACTTGATACGGGAAGCCATGCTTTTGAAAATGCTTATCACACATGAAAGTGCCAACGCTTTTTAATTTTTTCCTTTTTTTCTTTTTTAATGTTTAAGCAAAATCTCTAAAGTTAACAATGTGGCACATTGCAATGTGGTTGTATTTATTTTCCAGTTAACCTCATTGCATGCAGTTCTGATGAGTTGCACCTCGCGAGCCAAATGACATTGCATTCTAGATGGAATCATGCACATCATTGCATGTCACTTAAAACCATTATTGGTTGGATTTATAGTTATACCTTGGATACTCAAGGACATTTTTATGCATTATGCTGTGAGCTTCTTACTTGGAGTGCCATAGGCCATCCTTTCTTTATATGTACAAGGGATTTACAAATCATGCTGATTACCTGCTATGGACTAATTCTATATTTTCATCAATAAAGATGCTGTTCCTGTAACTTTAATCTCTGATCTGATATATACGTCATATTGCAGGTCATAGCAAAGAGATTGTTGGAGTCCAAGCAAAAAACACCACATTTGTATTTATCTACAGGTTTGTGGTATTCTAGAGTAAGCACTTGTTTACTATCTTTTACAGATAATAATGAAGCGGTGTATTGATCCTCAGATGTCATCTTGGATCCATTGCTTTCATTTAGAAAGGAGCTCAAAGGTATGCACGACTGTCCTCCGTCTTGTTACTCAAGGCTATTGTTCTTGTTAAAATGCTCATTTTACTTGAGTTTCTGACTTTGCAGAACAGCATGATGTAAAGGTTTCTGTTAATGACATTGTCATTAAGGCTGTGGCTGTTGCTCTCAAAAAAGTGTCAGATGCCAATGGTCAGTCCTCATATCTTAATGTATATAATTCTGGTCCTCAAATCTAGTTTCAGTGGGGATTTGGTGTGGCATGAAGATCCGTTCTATTTGTCATTAGTTTCTTTGGTTCAAAATCAATCATTGACGATCTTATTTAAGTTTCCTTAAGCCATGATGTGGTGGTATGAGTATGGGTACTTCTATCTGAAATGATTTTTGAAAGAACTTGAATATAAGAATATAATGAAACCCTTGTGCAAGAAATGAAATTTGTTGCCAGATGTGACCCAAAATCCTAGTTGCTTTTATTTCTTGCGTTATGGCAGCTTGTCCTTTTATTTAGTTTGAGTATGGAATTAGATGCTGTTTGAGTGGGCTATGCAATTTGCAGATCAGTTATAAATTTATTGTGCACAGCTGCATTATTTATCAGTGGTATAGTTAAACCTTGTCAACTGAATGTCATTCAGGATTCTCTTAACTCAATGAAATGAATTGCAGTAATGGTTTTGACATTATTTAAATCCCATGAAATCAAGTACATGATGATACCTCGATTAGTATTATGCATAAAGAAGATGTAAGAGGAAATTTAGTTTCTCCCTTTAAACTCTGTTCATATTCTCATCTTGATGGATCTAGATCTTTAAAAATAGTTTTCCTCCTTTTAAGTCAACCTATTTTTGTTTGTGTGTCACTTCTAATCAATAACTAGCAAGTCTTCTGTAGTAGAATACTAATGAAAGATGACGATTGACAGCTTTCTGGGATGTCGAGAAAGGTGAAGTTGTACTGTGTGATTCAGTTGATATATCAATTGCAGTGGCTACTGATAAGGTATTCCAATGATAATCTGCTTCATTGTCACAAAATGCAGTTGTGCTCTTTGATATAGCTATATTTTTCTGCTTTCCATTGCAGGGTTTGATGACTCCAATCATCAGGAATGCAGACCAAAAGACTATATCATCAATCTCACAAGAGGTACTTGACAAATATTTCTATTTCTTAAATCTCTACATTGTTGTGGAGTCCAATTAATTCAAATTTCATTTAAACTTATGGGGAGGTATTATCTTCTGGTTTAGGGTGATGGCATTAAAAGGTTTCTGTTAGCAAACCTTGGTCCACAGAAAAAGGGATTGGTGTTATTTTTTTGTTTCATAGCATTTCAAATCCTCTTACATTCATGTGGTTGAATAATGGCTTTATTATTGCACAAGATTTTCAAATCACAGGTCATAGGTTCTGGGTTACTTTAGGAAGAAGTTCAATATTTGAGCGTTGTTTTTAGATATTTGTAGAGATCTGAAGGGGAAATAGATATTCATGGTTTTTTTCATTGAAGCATACTGTGTAAGACCATGGTTCTGGCAATGGAAACATTTGATTCTAAAAGTGTTGCATGTTTCCTTTAGTTATTTAAAAAGAATACCTGTTTTGGCCATCTTTTGTTTGTTTGTAAAAACTCTGCTTGCTTGAGTTTGAATCAAGAGTTATATATAATGAGAACAAGTTTACTTATTTTTCCAGGTTTTGATTCCCAATCTCCTGACCTTCTCAAATCCTTATTTCCACCATAATGTAATTGATGTTGGCTTTGGTTTCAGGTGAAGGAATTGGCTGAAAAAGCACGGGCAGGAAAATTAAAGCCCACAGAGTTTCAAGGAGGAACTTTTAGGTTCTCACATTCTAATCAATTAACATGCTGTATAGCTTCCTTTTTTTGCGGAGAAAATTTGTTAAATGTTTTTGTTTAACTCTGCAGCATTTCAAACTTGGGAATGTTTCCTGTGGACCAGTTTTGTGCAATCATTAATCCTCCACAGGTACCTTTCGTCCTTACTCTTATGAGATGTTATGCACTTTTGCAAACCGATACACTAAAGAAGTTGAGTAGAGCAAAACCTCTTGAGCTGGAACATTCTTGGATCCTCTTCCTTCTTTGTCCTGTAGTCTTGTATTCCTATTAAAATGGGAAACGTGACATGAATGGGTCAATCTATAGCTACTAACATCATAACTGTTTATTTTTATGGGATTTGGAAAATATTAAGAAGGAAATTGAGGAATTGTTAGTGTGTTCAAGAGGAAATTTCCAATTACTTGATGATAGAATGAAGAGATTCAATCTGACAAAATGAGTAAGAGAAAGTTTAGATAGTAGAAGCCAAGGAAAACTACCATGATATTTGGATGCACTCAAAGTACTCGCTAATTATTTTTAGGAAAATTTGTAAATTACCTCCTGAATTTTTACCAAGGCATGGATTAATCTAGACTTTTAAAATGATTTTTTGACTCTTTAAACTTCTCAAAATTGGAACAGTTAATAACATATAATATTTTTCGTGAATTTAGGGATAATCCACATAAATGAAAGTTTAGGATGAATCTGTACATAGATAAAGTTCGAGGAGTATTTTGCAACTTCTTGTTTATTTTAACAAAATATGTTATGTCTCCTTTAGTGTGTCAATTTTTTAAAGTTTAAAGGGATCAAAAAGCTCATTTTGAAAGTTAAGGGAATTTGCATCTAGGTGAAAAGGGGTCATTTGAAATTCATATTTTTATAATACAATAGAGTTCAAAGATCAAGTTACACTTCTAACTCTGGGTAATATAACTCATAATAGTCCATATGAAGCATATATACACCCTAGATAGAAGCGACAGTCTTCTTCATCAATTCACTCATGCATCTGGCAGTTGATCTATAAAATTTTGAAAACCCTGGATAACAACTCCCTGCCCAAAACAAGCAAAATAAATTTACAAAACCCAGCATGGAATGCCTCTCTGGGTTCTTGGCAAAATATGTGTCAATCTCATCTAACTTGTGTGATCATTTTGATTAAGATTTTTCACTAGACTGATGTTGGATCATTGTCGAATATTTGTTGCTTTGTGTACTAAAATTCCAGATCTTTCATATTTTATTGTGTTACAGGGTTTGGATATCTCTATTGCTGTCCTATATCCTGCTCGTGGAGTGGATCTGGCTATAGCCTTTTTCTGTACCATTTTGTAATGACTACTATGATAATTAATTAATTAATATCCTAAGATGAATTTTAACCTTAGTTCATCAACAATAAGGCAAATTAGTCTGTTTACCAGTTCCCACTCCAGTTTATGAATTAATTGTTTGGCAAAATGAAAAAGCATCTAGTTTCATTTTTACAGTCCTACAGCCATAGCATACTATTGTACCCTTTTTTGTATGTCTGTTGTTTGTTATGTATTTTTCAGCATAGTTAATTTAAATTGAAATGCTTTAGCCGATGTTATAATTTGCATTTTGTCTATTACAGGCAGGTATACTTGCAGTAGGCAGGGGAAATAGAGTAGTTGAACCTGTCACAGGAAATGACGGTAAGCCATGAGCTGTAATGCTTTGTATATTATACTTTCCGCTTATAACTGACATACAAGTTTGTGCTTTCATGAAGGAGTTGAGCAGCCTGCGGTAGTTACAAAAATGAGCTTGACTCTGTCTGCTGATCATCGAGTATTTGATGGCAAAGTTGGAGGTATTTTCACCATACTGGTTTCATTTACCTTTTTTCTCCATCAATAATGGGTTAGACTTGAAAATTGTGTGCCTTTGCCATCCCTTTCAATAGAAATGTGTAGTCACCTTGTCCATAGGCCTGTCTAATCTTTTTTACATCATTGTCCTGCTGTTTCATTGTGCAAGAATGGAGTAATTATCTTAGCTCCTTTCAACTCCATTTGTGGTTCACACCATAAAATAGTTCTAGGATTAGAGAACTTTGATGTAGATTTTTGTCATAGTCAATATTTGCCTGTGGACAGAATTGATGTTTTCATGGTATAAGCCAATGAAGGATTGATTCTCATAGGTAGCTGACTTATTTTGAAACTTTTGGTCTCTATTGAAACTTATCAGTGGTTAATTCTATAGTCTATGAAAGATCCTGATTTAGTTGGCAAGTAAACCTCATATAAGTCTGGCTCAATTATACTTGTTCATATTTCAGATTAGTTAATTTCAACTACTTATTGCAGGTGAATTTCTTTCCACTTTGCGTTTGAATTTCAGCGACATGCGAAGACTCATGTTGTAATAATATGAAGAATCCCAATATCAGCAAGTTGTGTGGAAAACGAAACTACAATTGCCCTGTTTAACTGATTGGGCTATTTAGCTGCATTGTGAGGCCATCTGGCATCAAAAGAGCACTGAGTTTCTGACCAATGTTTGAGCGGCAGAAATTTCTGTTAATTCATTGTATTGACTTTGATTTTGAGAGGGACCAAATCTTTGAGGCAAGTTATTTGGTTTAATTTCTTTTCATATTGTAGTTATAAAATAAGTCTTCAACTTTTTGCAATTTTTCATTTTAGTTGTGAAGGCACAACTAGACCTCGAGGGAGGATGAATTGTGTACACTATAATGCTGAGGCAAAATCAAAAGCAGTGAATAAATTGTTTTTTTCTCATAATCTCACTTACCTGTATGTAGCAACACCACCATAGATTGCTGCTTTGAAGTTGTGGTGGTATATTAAATTTGGATGGTGTAAATTTAGATTTCACAAGAATGAAAATAATAGTACTTGTTGCAAAAGAATGTGAACAGTCATATTGAGTCCTTGTCCATGGTTGCGGAAGTACTAATTGTGAAATAGAGGCTCTCCACTTGTGCTTCCTTTGCTCTTGGGCCATTGATAAGATCAACAAACAGCTTATTGAAAATTCTGTGCTTTATTTAGAGGACAATATCAAGCCATGTCATGCTATGATTCCGTAATTGGAGATGGTCAAAACTAGCTTTGCTTTACGTTAAATGTGACATCATCTACTTGAAATGCTCTAAAAACATTTATATGTCGTGTGGGTCATTGAGAAGGTTGATTGCTGGAAGATGACCCTTATGTTGGTTATCAATAATATTATCTATTGAGCTTTTAGTTTTTTGACACACCGAATGTTCTATTACTTTTTTGTAGCACCAAAGATATCCTTGAATGGTTCAAAGCAAACCTCTCCAGAACTTATCTAAGTGAAGAAAATTAACATTATATAACTTTGTTGGGCAAGATGTTAGATATTATATATACATACATATATATATATATGATAATCGTATTAGTATAGCAAATTTTAGTATTAGTTAACTTACGAAGAGTCCAATGAAATGGACCCATATGGCACATAAATATAGAATATTCTACGAGAGCCCACACAGGCCATTTATATTATATCAAAAAGAGGAGAGACTGTCAGATTCGAAGGACAAATGAGCATGCGACATATGGATCCTAAAGAGGAGAGAAAGTATCTACATCAATGAAGGACGGCTCCACTTGACTAATTAGAGACTTCTAATGAAATGCATTCATTTTCGAAAAGGAAGGAGTTCCTTGGAGGCTCGCATTGTAGTCTAAATAACCCATCAAAGGTGGAGGGCATGTCTAAATATAGGAGTCATAGGACTGCTGTTCCAACGATAAAGAAAATTTTTTGTTGAAAATGTGAGAAAATGCTAATAGGCAATAGCAGTAAAAAATTAATACAACAAGAACATGGCTTTGAAGTAGTCAACGATCTTGGCATAGAGCTGGCTCGTAGACTATTCTTTTTGGAATTGATCGTAGTCTGAAGATGGATAAAGTTGGGAGTTACGGGCGTTAAGGTTGATAAAACTAAGGCTATGAAGGGAGATGGGTCTTCAAGTGATGTGAGAGAAGTAACTAATGTAATGAATGGTCATTCTATGACCTTGATGTATTTAGTTAAGATGCAAACAATCAATTTAGCTGGCTAGCTTTTATTGGAGAAAAGATATTGAAGAAATTGTATGATTATAAACTTGTTTAAATAAAAATTACATAAATATAAATTATATAAAATTCATTACCAAAGTATCGATACATCATTACGTCTATACAGTGTGATTGTACTATTTGCATGTCAATCGCATTGAGAAGATGTGATCCCCTCTGTTTCCATTGTCACTTATGGTATTTATCATGGTTCCATGTCGTGTCATAAAATGTCATTTCTTTTTAGAACCAACTCACTAAGCATGATGATGTAAGTCAATGTGCATGGGAATTGTTGTTGAAGAAAAACATTGTAGTTACTATGCATGTGAATTGCGAATGTCAAATGTGATTCATGAGTATGTACTATTCATGCATCCGTGAATCCCATGTATAAGATGCGAATAATTAAAAAATTATATGAATTACATTTTCTAGATGTGATTTAGTACTATACAACTTTTACTAGATTGCATCTTGTAGAATCAATTCATCAAGAAAAGTACAAATTGGATTACCCGCATGCAATTTTGTATGAGTATTTTGATAATTATTTTTGTATAGTTTGTATTTGTATAATTTTTCGTAAAAAAATTAGTAGACACATGTTTTGCCCAATATCTTGAAATGAAGCCAACTTTGGCAATCCTATTCTAGTGTCAAATGGCTTCCAAATCTCTCCTACAATTAAGGATGGACATAAGTAAGTTTGATTCGGATTAAAAGTCTTTTAAACCGTGAATAATGGTTTAGTTTGGCTTGGACTACGAATTATACCATATTTACGATTTAGGAATATTATATTTAACACGTAATCTCATATGTAAAAGTACTAAATTTGTATGATAATAATAATAAGGATTAAATGATATGATAGATATAAATCAAGTTAATATTAAGACAACTAAAATATTTTAAATATTTATTAACAACTAAATTTATTAAAGTTTGTATGCAACATATATTTTGAATCAACCTCTTTATATAATTTATAGTTTATGGTAAAAAAGTAAAATGATCATATATTTTAATAAATGCAAACTAGAAAAAATCTCTTCAAGTACTATGTTATAAGAATAAACATTTTTTGGTTACAAGTATATTTTTCTAAAATGAATTGTGTTGGTTTTAAGGATTGGTCCAGTTTATCCTTTCATAGCAACTTCAATTTGAATCAAATTGTCATTACAATCATATTTTTAGTTTAATTTGATTTGTTTTATAGATTGGATTGGTTTTTTGTATACCCTTGAGTGCAACACAACATAAAGTGAAGCACGATCAATGTTCTATTATAGTTAATAAATTGCATCATTATACATAATAATGATTGGAAGTGTGGTTCACCAAATGCATATAATTTATGAATAATGTAAAATTGTTAAATTTATGGTATATGGTAAATTATGCATACATGTGTATATGATTGTTATCGAAAAAAAAATTAAGAGAATATCAAATTTGGTACATGAACTTTACAGTGGTCAATTTAATACTCAATCAAAGTTTTCATAGTTTTTTTTATTATCTCACAAACATTATTTGCTTTGTTTCTTCATGTGAAAGAAGTAAACTATCAGTCCTAGGCGGTATTAAAAGTATTAGTAAAAATTCAATCATATGCTGCCTTTTCTGTGTCTACAAACAAAGTAAATGTGTTGACATAGTAAAAATAGTCACATAAAATTTATGTATTAAATTAATCATTTTAGAGATCGAGTACTAAATTGAATATTTATACAAAGTTAAGGTACCTTTGATAGTTACCCAAAAATTACAAGCAAGGTCAGCATTTTGGAATAAATTCAAATAAAAATTATTTTTTTCAAGTACTTAAAAGAAATATGGTTCAAATAGAAATACCATTACGATACCGTTATAACATCGTTAAATTTAGCTAACATGTCACAAATATAGGATAATGATGAGAACTCTAATTCAACAACTTATATAACATTTGGTTTCAATTTTAACTACTTAAAATAATGATCTTTATTTTAATTACTTATCATAATGTTTACTTTTATTTAAACTACTTAAAAGTTTGATCTTTATTTAAACTTGACAGTTGTTTGTATTTTCAAAAAATGTATTACTAATATATAGATTATTAAATGGATCATGTTCATTTATTTTTTTCTCGATTTTCCTTAATTTATCATCTTAAAATGCTGCCATTTGCAAAAAATATTTAATATTATAAGAATTATGATAAGGCGATGATAATGTTATAAGATATTTTAAGAATCTAAATAATCTCAACAACTCATCATAAACTGAGGTAAACTGAACAAAAAAATTGGAGAAGATCTAAATCCTCCAATGGTACTTGCTAAGGCATAGGATAGATGAGGTTTTTCGTACCTGAATGGAATGGGAGGGTTTCTAGGTTTGCATCTTAGACTTTTTATGGGTTCGTTTTTAGACCATTTTTATTGAAGTTTCTTAATACAATATTTTGGGCTATGGAACTAAAGTCTAGAAAATCTTGTCGATAAACGAACTTTCCTTAATAAAATTTCAATGCGAAGGTACTCAAAGGGCGAGTTTATTAGAAATCTTTTATTTTATTTTCAAAAGTTTTGTAAAAGATCTATAAAGGTTTTAAAAAAAATGTTAAGAAACTTTTGTAAAGAATGGATGAAGTGGATAGTTTCTTAAAGTATATTAAGATTAACAAAAATGGTTTTAGAGGAAAGCAATTAGTAGAATTGTAATACATCCAATTGTAATTATAAAATAAAAAAATTATATGAAAATGTATTAATGTTTGGATATAAGTTTATTTAAGGTATCAATATTTTAATTATTAAAAAATAAATAAATATTTGAGTAATTGAGCCAAATAAAGTAAAAATGATGAACCGTTGCTAACACCACAAATTCCACTTGTCATGAAACATTGTGTTCAATTACTCTTTTCCTATTAACCAACCCGACCGTGTTTTCAGAAGAAGACCCACCTACACATGAACATGATCGAGCTCACAGTAACATACGCAGGACTGGACCTGACATGGTAGCTATCCGAGCTCATGTTCTTGTAAGAGCTGACCTAAAATGCAAAAACTGAGACTAGTCCGATTTGTCTGAAGTCCGAATCGAGAGCTATTCGCTGCAACATCATGAAGATCCAGCGGTTGAGAGGAAATACACAAATCATTGATGAAAATCCCTCCCTCCACACGAATCGCAGCACACATCAGTAAACAAAGGAAAATAGAGATGCAATTGGAAAAATCGTTATAGGTATCTGACCTGATAAAAACCTTGATTAATCCTATAGGATTTAAAGTCAAATTGCAAGCCATAGTTATGGCTCACTAGAATATTTGACCCGCTAAAATATAATAAAATTAAAAAAAAATAGAAATTCAAATTAGATTCAAAATAAATCCCTAGAGAATTAGAATCTTCATTATTCTCTCTTCCAATTTGTTAATTATAATATGATATTTACAATTCAACTTATAATTTTGTATTTATCTAGCTTAAACTAATATTCATATGTAAAGTACATTATATATATATATTTATTATGTTATATATTAAAGTTGATTTTTAAAAGTAATACGTTAATTTTTTGTTTGGAATGTGGGAGATTTGTTTTTTTTTTTTTTTAATATCGTTTGGAGATTTTTTTTTTTTTTGATAACTTGACTTGGATTTTCTTATTTATTTTGAGGTTATACCAATTTTTTGGTTTTGATTATATTTTAAATTATTCTTAATCGAGTTGAACAAAACAGGGCTAGATAGGTCGATCCTTGTACCTTATAGAGGTGATTTGGGTACTAGGATAAAAATACTATAGGTTTTAGGGTTGGGTTTGGAAGATTTTATAGAGAAGCAGGTCAAGTTCAGATCTTATATGATTTGTGTCAAACCCACCTGCTTGCATCTCTAAAACAAAAACATATGCAAAACATGATAATTGTCTCGTAAACTCACCACACCACGTGCTTCTTATACCGAACTTCTAGTCCAATCATGTATTTTACTCAATATTTGTGGTTAGGGTTTGTATGTGTTATGTGGTATAGGTTTTCTCACCACAAGAAGTGGGGGGTTTAATTAGGAATGGATTTAACATGGTTCATTGACTTTGGGTTTTTGAAAATGGGTTGAGTTAGTTAATAGGCAAACAATAATTAAATACAATATTTCATGATGTGTAATTTCATTTAGACGGTATTAGTAACAGTTTATTTTTTATGCTTTATTTGAATCACTCAAAACATTACCTTAAATGAATTTACTTTCAAAGGTTGATGCCTTCTCATATAATTTTTCTTTTACAAGATATAAGAAAGAAATCTTGTATGTGGCTCAATTTCTTATAAAAGCATCTAAAATATGTTTCTTATACAAGTTTATTATTTTATCAAGTGTTGCATTGATTTGAGTAGCTTCAAATTTCAAGACTTTCATATGTCCTTTATCATTGGTAACCAAAAATTATTACTCTCTTAATATTTTTTTCTTTTTTTTTTCTTGAAATTCTCCAAATTATTAAACTTAACTTCTTGTTTTTAAAGAGCCAATGTTCATTGTACTTATCTTGAGAACGGTTATGTATGAAAAATATCACTTTTTTTTTTATAATGGCAGATCAAGTGCTTATACTTTCAATTTTTGGTAATTTAGTATTTTAATTTTAAATTTTAGTATATTAGTGCCTGTATTTACCTTCGTTAAATAATATTTGATGGATATTCATTTTGATGATAGGATAATAATAGACATTTGACCAAAAATTGCTAAAATCTAAAGATGCAGTACTATACTACCAAAAAATTATCCAAAATTAAAATATATACACTTGGTTTGTCATTATGTTATCATCAAAATGAACTTCCATCAAATATGATTATATAGATAATTGAATTGCACATACTTTGAAAATATAGGTACTAATTTACCAAAATTTAAAGATGAGACACTAAATTGCCAAAACTTAAATATGAGACACTAAATTGTCAAAGCTTGAAACTATAAACACTTGGCTTGTCATTATCCCCACTTTTTTTTTTTGCTTAAGAAAAATCGTTTTATAATTTACTCATGCTATATGTAAAAAATTGTTAGTGAGTGTTTTCAACATGCCTAATAGATTTGATAAGAAAAACTTTGTATTTTGTTATACGTTTGAGTTTTTGTAAAACATAAAAAACAAAGTTGAAAATTATAAATAAATTCATAATTTGAACATATTGGGTAATTAAACTCTATATAATCCAATTTTATGATGCATAGATTGCAAGGACATTGGCTAATGAATACGGGCCCATGAAAACATGAGAGGAGAGAATAATAAGTATGAGCGAGCCAATCGAAGCAGAGACCACCAAATTGTAATGGAAATTTTAATGAGCAGGATAAATCTACAGAAATTGCTGCTTTGTATACGAGATTGGAGGGTCAATGTGTAGCTCAGATTGTAAAGAAAATCGAAGCTAATCGAAGCTACTTTGCCACTTAAAATTGAGATCATGGGCATTTCCAGTAGAGTTAATTTAGCTACTAGATTCAACCTGCAAAAAGTGTTTATCGAAACGGAATCTTAGCTTGCTTTTGAACGTTTATCAAAACCAGTCATATTTGATCCTTTTATTTTAATGATATTTTGTATTGCAAAGGGCTGATTCCAAGTCATCTGTTATGGAAAGTGAAATGAATAATTAGATAAGCCAATGTTTTAGCACGTGACCTTGCTATTGCGAGTGGAAAGGACTAAATAATGCTTCTTTTACCCTTTTTTTTTTTTTGGGTTTAGGGATATTCTAGAGGAACTTAAGGATTGTATATTGATCCAAAAAGAGGTATTTTGTAGGCCAGTAATGGCCGTGACTTGAGGTTTTGTGCCCAGGTTCATAACTTCGATTTCTGATTGTAATAATAAACTGAAATTATCGGGAAAAAAGGGGGGAAAAAAGGCTCTATGTAACATTACATCATTAATTTTCTAAAAGGAGGATACTGTCAACTGACTTGCCCTAAATCGATTGCATTCATTTGATTCAACAGTACATACTTGTGGATTGATTACAAGGTAAACTCAAACAAGTCCTTGAACCTACCAAGATGTGTTCATGAAAAATAAATAAATAAATTTCTATCCTAGTTTGTTGTAATTTAATCACCTTCATTACCATTACAATAGAGAATGGATGATTCAAATATAATATATTTTACTTTAGATATTAAGGGAGATACCATTAAACTATAAGATTTTTTACAATTATTATTATTATTATTATTATTATTATTATTATTATTATTATTATCTCTAAATCTTTTACCTCTCGAAAAACACCTAATCATACCTTACATATTGTTTATATGTTTACTCATGGACATGCACTTGTATAAAAGTTTAGTATATAACTAAATAAAATTAAAGATGAATTAAAAAAACAGAATTGTCTAACAATTTTAGTTTAATAAATTAATTAATTAATGTAAAAATATGTGATGGAATGTTATGAATAAAAAGTGAGTAACTAAAAATAAAAGAAAAAAAAAAAGAAAATGGAAGTGTTCCTCATTAGATTACAGTTAACACTACTAAAACCAAAACAAACTCATATCTTTTGATGCATGTATATTTTTTTAATATAATAAAATAGGAAAATTTTATGGTTTCATAATTAATTTTAATAGAATTAGTCTTGTCACTATCCAAGGGCTCATAACATATCCAAACTTGATCGAACTACTAAAATAGTTAATATATCAAACTTGATAGTTCCACGAGACCATAGAAACTCCTTTTACGATAACGAGGAAAAATCTTTTATAGTTTTCTGGATAAAGCCATGGCCTAGTACTTTCTTTCTAGTATCAACTCAACACCACCCTTTTCAAAACAATCATAACCATTTAATTTTAATGATGATGATGACGGTAATAATAATAATAATAACCTAACCTCACCACCCTTTTCAAAAACTACACATAGTACTCGTGTTTTTCTCCGCCTCTACCAAAAATTAAAATGAAACAAACTCCACCTCAAAACCAACACCAACCCATCAATCTAGACTCTTGACGCCCATGTTTTATGGATAAATTCTTTTAAAAATCTTATATTTGTCACATTTTACAGGTTATGTAAAATTTGTAAATCATGAAAAAACAAACGGAATTTCGCTGGATTTTCCAGAAAAATCTAATTAATAATTTCTTATTTAGAATTTATTGGAAAACCCTCCTAATTAATGGTTGCTTTACATATATTGATTAATTGATATATTTGGCAAAATTAATACGTCCCACATGCTCGGGGTATAACAAACTCTCATCTTATTAGATAACTGGAAAATTTGCAAAAATAATTAATAATTAAATATTTGGCAATCCAAATCGAGGAATCCACTTCGATTAATAAAAACAAACAATAGCATATATTGATATTTACCAAGTTTGCAAGAACAATACTTAAACATTGAATCTTCTTATGGTTAACTATGTGATCTTAAAACACCACAAAATTCTTTATTAATTTCTTAAATCCTGAGAATTCCTATTAGAGACCATTATAGATATCACTTAGACCCAAGAATCATCCATCAATTGATTGCAGCTATCTTAATTAATTGCTTTAGGTTGCATTACACAGATTAACTAATTAATCCATTAATTGATTCTTTTGCTCTATGAATTTCACCATTAAGTTTAACCCAAATCCAGTAGATTTAGGTTATCTCATACATGGCATTGCATACAACACCGCTAATCCTGACATTTAGTCCTTGATTTCCACATCTCAAAATGGAAAAAAGGTCACTATGTATAACACAATTAGATTCAAGAAATGATAATAATTAAAAAAAGAAAAACCTTGTAATAATATAAAATAAATCTATTTCTGATATTGGATCTCGAATCTTGACTGATTGAACGTTGAATTCCACTTTTCTCTTATGTTTGGAGCCTCGTTTTAGCGAAATGTGTTGTCTTTGATTCTCTTTGGGATTCTTATATGTTATATATTATGGGACCTTCTTTTATGTTATTTGGGGTTATGTTTCGTTTTCCTCTATAATTCTCTCAACAAAACTGTATACATGTGTAGTCGGGAAAACTCGCATCACAAAAAGAACATGGTTTGAATCTGTGTGCGCCAAAAAAATAGCATGGCTTGAAATATGAGCTTACTCGAAGGTGTGCCCTTTTATGGACATATATTTTTAATGGGTTGATGTCACGAGTGATATTAAAACATTAGCAAAATATGTAATTAAGTATCTAAAAAGCTTTAAAATTAACCAACTTAGTACTAAAAAAAAACTTGATTGTAGTATTATTGGCTTACATGAAAAGTTCTTTTGTGTACAAATTGATTAATTTCATAGTTCAAGTACCTAGTTGCATATTTTGTCAAAATTCATGTACCATTAATGACATTAACCCTACTTTTTATCATTTAACAGCATTGAATAAACACAAGAAATGTTTATGTCGACACACACACACACACACACACTGGAGGCTTTTTCTTTGTAATGTAGTAGCGGAATCTCAATTAAAGTCAACATTTATTACTGACAGTTTCAACTTTTGGGTTTTGAAACTACTAACATTAATGATAGGCTGCTAGCTATTATTTCTAACGTTAATTGTCAATTAAACAATTTATTTGTATTTATTATTTGTCTTTTTAGGATTTTGTCTTTTAGGTTTCTCACGTAACAATATAAATAATCTTTTAGAGCTTTTGTGAAAAGACAATTGATATTTGACATCTTTGACTTTGAGTTGAGAATGTTTTCTCTGAAATTTACAATTGTTTAGCAATTGTATGATTAAGTTCACATTTTGAAATCAATCATTGAATTGGTTTCTATTACTTAACACTTTTATGGTATCAAAGCAAGAAAAATTCTTGGGGAGATCTCAAGAGATGGCAGTTTAGGAGGCGGTCACATCCTCGACGGTGTTTGGGATGTGGAAGTCTTGAGAGCCAAATCCTTGAGTCAAAGGGCAGCATTGGAGAACATGGATAAGAGATTCCGATGTATGGAACAGTGCTTTGATGACCTGATCGATCGATCTGATGCCGACAGGAGCAAAAACGGTTATAGGAGTCGACCAAAGGCAGAGTATGCACGCGGTGCTCTTATTATCAGACCTATTGCTGCGAATCATAGGTGTCAATATAGAGGTAAGATTCGTCACTTTGATGATTATTACGAATGTGATTCTGAGGTGGAAGTTGAGTTTTTGTTCGAAGAAAAACAGCTGTAGAGGAGAGGTAGAGATGGTGGTGGCAGATACCGAAGGAACAATTACAAATATAAAGATAAAATCCTTTCTCAATTTAAATATGCTGTTTTTGAATTTGATGGTACTGGAAATCTAAATGAGTTTTGGGTTTAGGTTGAGGAAGTTGAGAGGTTCTTTGACCATATGAGGGTTTATGAGGGTATGATGATAGAGTTAGTGAATAGTCGTTTGTAGGGTGATGTATGGTATTGGTGGGAAAAACTTTTAGCAATGAGACGCCTTGAGGGTAAGGAGCCTGTGAGGACTAGGGATATAAATGGGGCAAGTCTCGGCGGGTCATTCTGTCCTAGAACCCAACCCGAATTTTTTAAGAAACCTAACCCGACCTGAACCCAACTCAATTTTAGAAAACCGATAATACTAATTATACATGCTAGGAAAAATAATTTTAAAAAAAATCAATTGTCCTTACTCATAGGAATAAATATACTTATTTATATCCTATCATGTGACTCAATACATGAATGACAAAATGTTTATATGAAAAGCATCATTCAACTAATGAACAAGTAGATTTCTTAAACTAAATTTTTTAATTTTTTTTTAATTATACCGGGTTGGGTTTCCTAAAGAGTTATGAATACAACCCAAAACCCGACCCTAAACCTTATAGGGTTTGACCTATAAGGTTTTTAGCGGGGCAGACGGACGGGTATCCTATAACGACTCGTCTCAGTTGCATCCCTAGTGAGGACTTGGTTTGTGATGAACTACCTGGTGGAGTGAAAGTTCTTTCCTTTAGACTATAAGCAAATCCTTCCTCAGAAAATTCCAAAGATGCTTGAACCAGTAAACCTAATTCCAAAAGTGCTTAAGGAGGAATTGGTGCAACAAGAGGAGGAGAACTCAACCCTCAAAGTTCAGAGTGCTCAGTATGGTGATTTAGGACAGTAGAGAAGAGCTGACATCTACAAAGATCATGTTGGTGAGGAAGTTATTGTGGAGAAGACTCTATTGATTGATGACCAGGTGTTGATAGTTAATGAAGAGGTAGAGGCCGAAGAAACTCTAAGTACGTTCATTGCACCAGTGAATGATATTAAAGATGTTGGGCTCAACAATTTGCCAAAAAACTTACATCCCTGCCCAAAGGTAATGCTAGAATTAGTGAGTGCATTTGTCCTATTGCTTCATATCAACATGGAAAACGATTGTCCATTTATCACTCCAATCCATCCAAATTAGGCACAAAAAAATTCAATAGAAAACTCAAGGATGAGTTTTAATCTAGTGGGGGTAAATAATGCGATGCAAATCACGATCAAATGACGAGATAAATAGGAAAAATCAAGATGATCCAAAGAGAGGAAGAAGAAGAGGAAAAGATAGAAAAACAAGAACTTGAGGTTGAGTTCTTTACAAATGGAAGAGAATAATGCAGTAGTGGAATCTCAATTAAAGTCAGCATTTATTATTGACAGTTTTAACTTTTGGGTTTTGAAACCGCCAACATTAATGACAAACTGCAAGCTTTTATTTTCAACGTTAATTGTTGGTTAAACGATTTATTTGTATTTATTGTATTTATTACTTGCCTTTTTAGGATTTTGTCTTTTAGGTTTCTCATGTAATAATATAAATAGTCTTTTAGAGCTTTTGTAAAAAGACAACTGATATTTGACATCGTTGACTTTGAATTGAGAATGTTTTCTCTGAAAATTTGCAATTGTTTAGTAATTGTATGATTAAGTTCACGTTTTGAAATCAATCAATAAATTAGTTTCTGTTACTTAACGCTTTCACGTTGCGTTACTTTGTTTTTCCATAACTGAGTACTGTGACTTCTAAAATAAAAATATAAATGAATTAAACACTAAAATTGCTTAAAGCACCTAAAAAATATAAAAATCTACTTAAAATATAGGTGCAAATAGGATCCATAAATTATCAAAAACATGTAAAATAATATGGCCTCATTAGAGTCATTAACTCATATGTTGAAGAAAAGTGACTTTATATGGATGATATACTCAAAAAGCCTTTATCGCCCCATGAGATACAATGACTAAAGTGCTGACAAACTTTATTAGACTTTGGTTAGCCTTTAATAATAGTGCAATGTGACAGTTAAGATGTTAGAATTGAGGTTGTCTTGTTGCAACGTGGGAGGCTGATTTATATCTTTTGGGGATAATGATTGGCTAAGTGTTTGTACTTTCAATTTTTGATAATTTAGTACTTCATTTTTAGATTTTGATAAATTAATTGTAAAAGACATGTAAAAAAATATGGCCTCGTTAGAGATTTATTAACTCATATGTTGAGGAAGAAGCAACATTGTATGTATTATAGGCTCAAATGAAGCCTTTATCACCCTATGAGATACAACGAGTAGAGTATTGACAAGCTTTGTTGGACTTTGGTTAGCCTTTAATTTTAATGAGACTGATCTTATCACTATCTAATTGCTCAAACTATATCCAACCATAATCAAATCATTAAAATAGTTAATATTCTAATTACTATATTTATTTTAACGGTTAAATGGTTGACTGGATGGTTGTGTTGAGAGGACCGTAAAAACTCCCTTTTTGGGGATAATGACAGGTGAAGTGTCTATACTTTTAATTTTTTGGTAATTTAGCACCTCATATTTAGATTTTAGCAAATTAATACATGTATTTTCAAAGTTTGTAGAATACGATATCTCTGTTAAATAATATTTTATGGAAGTTTATTTTGATGATAGAATAATAGCAGACCAAGTATCTATACTTTTAATTTTTTTTTTAAGCAGTTTAATACTATGTCTTTAGATTTTGGCCTTTTTTGGCCAAATACCAGTCATTCTCCCATTATTAAAATGCATATTTATCAAATGTCATTTAATAAAAGTACCAAATCATACATATTTTGTAAGTGAAAGTTACTAATTTGCTAAAATATAAAGATAAGATACTAAATGATCAAAAATTAAAAATACAAACACTTAAACCTATCTTTATCTCTGTTTTTTGCATACCTTTCATAGAAGGCACTTAAAGTTGGTCACTCATTTGAAGGGGTTAAGCGGATTGACTGAGGTAGTATGGCATTTGGTAGGCATACTTGTGGGACTGCAAATTTAAGGTCAAGATCGACCATGGCCATTATAGTTTGAAAGTTTCTACTTGAGTAAAAATCACAACATCCCATCAACAACATTAGATAAGTAAATTACTCGGCTTGGCTTCAAACTTTTAGTATAGGGCTGGAAGGGAGAATTTGGTGTTATGATACATTGTTAAAAAAGGATGAAGAGGGTGGAAGTCTTTGGATATTAAGGTTCAAAATGACACAAGTTTAGTTACACCCCCATTTTCTTCAAGAAACGAGACCCAATCAGCTTTAAGTATCACTATAATCTGCACATTCATATGTCAACCTCATTAGAGATACTAGCATATATTATACCAAGTGACAAGAAATTTTTATTGGAAATGAATGCGCAGCTAAGTTCATGAAATGTTTATATGCATAGAGAGTTGATAATAAGGATCAACTCTTATTTATCTCTTTAAATTTTTATATTCTAGGTGTAAGTATAAGAGGTAGTATAAGGTATAAGATATGCAACATTTTATTTATTTGTATTTATCGCTCGTGTTATTTACATGTTTAGTTTTGCATTTTTCCGAATACTTCGCGCTGTCCTATGTGTTATTATTCTATAACCACGTGTAGTTGTTGGTGTAGGCTCTAAATTCCAGTCAACTGTGGTGGTGGGGGTCAATGAGCGGTGGGAAACAATGCATAGATTTTATAAAACAATTCACGCGTAAAATTTTTATCAGTAGTTATACATCATTAATCATTTTATGTAGCATATTATACTCAATAAATCTTTTCTCAACAGCAATTGCTACTATTATATTATTAAAAAGGGAAAAAATATTAATAAAAGGAAGTGACTATTTTTCTTAAAATTTTGTAAAAATTATAAGATTGTTGGATTCTCTTTAATGAACCCAATTCTAATTCCATCGTAGAAGAACATGGAACAAAATCACTCAAAGGTAGAATAGAATTTGATATTATTGTGACTAGTATGATAACTAGATATCATGCCTTCTCAATTCCTCCCTTTGGTTTAAATAAAGTGCTAGTGTCCTGATCCATCGTAAAATTAATCGTGTGAATTCTTAGAGGTAATAAAATCGCATAGGTATTGATAAGTTCCCCATGTCTATTCAAAACTTATTCAAACAGACAGTTCATAATATCAATTGTAAGAGGAAAAGATAGATAAGAGGATACTATAAAATCGTTATGATATTTATAATGAATTTTTATAATTTTTACTGAAACAAAGGGTTTTTCAAATTTAGAGAAAAAGGAACAAATAAAGAAAAAAAAATACAAGTTCAACCATTTCTAGAAAAGTTTTAAATTTACAGGAAAACCAGTTCACACTTCTGAAGCACATGGCATATTTCTACTTTGCCAAGTCTTGGAGAATTCATGCCGTAGGCTATCTTCATTCCATTTCCAACCAAATAAAGGTTACACAGAACATCGTGGGAGCACTGATTAATGAGTTGCTTCCAAAGGAAGTGGTTGCTGGTGGAGGAGTAATTCCATTATTCAAGAGTTTCAGCAAAACAAGGGCAAACGACTTGAATTGGATAGTGTTACTACTGACGAAAATTGTTGCTGCTCTCTAAACTTCTTTTCTCCATTAGATTTTTAATATATTATCATTTGGTAAATACATATATTTTTTACAAAAGATGTAAAATAGAATAAGAAAAAAGTAAAGGAAAACAAATAAACCGTCTTCAGCACCCTTGTTCTAGTTCGATTCCACGATCAAAGCTTGAACCAGTTTTCCATTTGTTTATATTTTATTAAGTTCAAAGTATTTCATGCCTTCCAAATCTATGGAGATTGTATCATTACCAATTGATCCAAATAAAATTTATATAAATACAAATAATATAAAAATAATTACTAAAGTACCAGTATAAAATTGTGTCTAATAAATGTGATTTTGGTATTTGTATATAAGTCGCATGTATTACATACAACTCATATACAAGCATGAGCTGCACTATCTAATTTATATTTAAATAATTTTTTTAGAAGTTTGTAAATATGCATTTCACCCAATCAGATCGCCTCAATCCAACATGCTTTGGTTTGATTGGTTCAATAAAATACTAAGATATAGATGTCAAAAGATAGTGATTTGTCTTCAATTCCTGTTGAGCCTATTTCAAGTAAAAGGGTACTTTAACCTAAAAAAGAAACTAAATAAATAATTAAAAAATAGGCTACATAAATTAATTACCAAAATAAACCACCAAATTCATATGTTAAAAATGAAAAAACATGAATAAAAGCTCATGTTGGAGAAGTGCAACTCCCTTGTTGCACATGTTGAAAATACGTTTTGCGTGTAATGCCTATTTACTTGTTCTTCATATTGGCAACGTGCAACACGTACAAGATGAACTCACATGTCCTGAATGTGAGATTGGTGGTCTATTTGGTAATCAATTCTCTATGTGCCCTATTTTAGTAATTAACTTTAAAAGAAAATCTATTTTAAAAAAAATGTTGCCTATTTGCTCCAAATTTTTAAAAGATATGGTTTTCAAAACCCTTGTGTTTGAAGTTATTCTCAAATAGAATTACATCACTACAATATCAATGGATAAGTAATCAACATTCTCCTCAATAAAACCTTTCCATTTAAGAGACAACCAAAAGATGGCCATATCATGCAACACATGAGACTGAATCATACATTTTTAGAGAGTGCGCAACAGAAGCAAAGGTAGAAAGGGGTAGAAATAATCAAAATATGAATAAAAAAAAAAATTGGAAAAAGAGAAAAAAGACGATTTTTTGGTATTAGAGACTAATCAAGTCAATACATATCCTAGTTAATGCAAAGAATTCATGTCACCTTTTTACATGAAAAATTGCTTCAATGACTTAGGCAATTCAACTTCCTCGTTCAGTTTTTGCTTCTTTTTGGATAATGCATCTTCTTCTTTCATTTGTTGCTCTAAGAAAGGTCACTTAACTCTATTAATCATTTCCTTTTCCTTATGCACCCAAACTTGGTTTGTTTATTTATTTTGTTTTCCTCTTCGATGGAGCTTCCTTGGTAGCATCAATAGCAACTTCCATTTCAACCTCTCTTTCTTTCTCTATTAACTTCTCTCTCCTTGTTGGTAGTTGCACTATGCCAAGCTTTGAAGGGTTTAATGAAATTGTCTCATGTAGAATTTATGAAGAAGAGAATGAAGTTCCCTCTCTCTTCGTTGCTTTGATGTTTCAAATTGATTTGTCACAAAGGTATCAAAGTTAGGCTCTCCTGATCCTGGAATAAGAATAAATGACCACCCCATGGTATGCCTTATGCCTAATGCATCTTTGTATGGTTGAAATACAACTTTACTTATATGATAACCTTTCATCATTGAATGATTCATGTATCTGCTATAATTCTAAGAACTAAAAAAATTACCCAAGATTTGCACGAATGATCCAGTTACCAAAGCAAGCAAACCTTTCTAACCGAAATCTAATGTATTTTCATGGCTATGAAAAATTTAAAGAGCCTCAATTTTCCTCAAATTCCATAACTTAATTCTCTTATCCTTTCCTGTCGTGGTGATTAGATGGCCATTAGGATGGAATTCTAACTTTGAAAGTGGCCTCAGATGACAGAGCATCTTCACAAGGGTTTAGGGGCAGTGGGCTTCCACATAGTTATGGTACCGCCTAAACGATAACTTAGAGAAACAACTCCATCGAAGGCGTTTGTCAGCATTACATCTGTATGAACAAAATCAATATGAGAGATAAGTTTGTTTTACTCTATTCTATTCATAAGTATTTAAGCTTAATCAGATACATTTTTACATAAATTCCTATAAAATTTATGCTTTTATTGCTCAAATGTTGTTTTTCAGCTCCTAAAATCATAGGAATAAGAAATGAAGTGTTTTTTATTAGATTTGGAGCACGAACACAACAATTTTGCAAAATAGAACATTGTCGAGGTTTGCAAAAGACCTATTGAAGGCAAAACAACAAGCCAAACAAGGGTAAAACCCTAGTTGAGCCCTATAGTCGAACCTTCGACACAAGCCAAGACTAGCTCTAAGACATTAGCACTTCACACTTCAATGAACAAGTCTTGTAAAGCCCAACATTCGAGCTCTCGATGAAATTCGATGTTACTTGTGGTTGAATTTGGACAAAAACTTGAGTCTTTGTGAAGAAAAGCCACAAATTGATCGAGCCCTAACAATTAAGCAACTCTCAAGCACTCGATCTACCCCATGAAAAGTGACCATATAAGTTGGCATCTAAGACATGCATGTGACATTAAGGATGAATTCGGTCATAAAGAATCTGCCATGTCAGCTAATAAAATTGTCATGATTTATGTGCCTAATCCTATAAATAAACATACACAGGCATGCAATAGTGTATCTATACCATATGTAATAAATTCCTAACATAGTATAGAGAGAGAATTTTTGGCAAAAAAACTATTTCTTTTTTCTTTAGAAATCTTAAAGTTTCCTAGGTAAATTCATTATAAACTTAACAATAGTTTTTGTGAGACTATGTGCTTAATTTGTAATTTTCATCTTTAGTTCCATATTATTTCTTTATAATTTATGCTTAATGTTGTATCCATGGAGAAATAATCATTTAAGTTAGAGTTTGTGAATCCAAGACTTGATTCATGTGATTTCAAAGTATTTTAACGAATACTGACTGGGTATTTGTCATTAGTAGCTAAAACTTAATTTCGTGGGTCTAAATGAGTGGTGTACCTTTTAGATTCATGTTTGATTTTAATTGAATAGATTGAGATATCATTCTTTTGAATAGATTGAGATATCATTCTTTTGAATAGATATGGGCCATAAATGGAGTTGCTTATAATCAACTTAAGAAATGGATGGTCAAACTTTCTATCACTTGTTTTTAAAATTCCTTAAGTTGGTTTTAAAACAAAAGATTCTTAAACTTTTTGTGAATTTAGATTGCTAATAAGTTGTGAAGAGATTCCGATGGTCTAGTGTAAATATAGAATTACTGTCTTTAAAAGAGGCTGTAACTTACCCTAGTGAATCCAATAGTACAAATATACTAGTGAACAACTCTAAGAGCTTCTTGAGAAATCACATGATAAGAACTTAGTGAAGCAATTCCTAAAATTCCCCTGCATTTAAGCCTTTGCTTGTCCTTAAGAAAACATCCAACAACACATCCAGACAAGACTTTTTAAATAGGAAAATAAATCACAGATGGAAATTTGACCAGATCAGTTAAGCTTAAATCACCTAAGCACTTTAAATATTCAATCATTCTCAATAGTTGTGCTAAAATTACTACTGCTAAAATCACATAACTTATTCAAGTAGATCAGTTTTTACCCTTATTGTTTAATTAAGAATTCTAAAGCAAAAATTACTCAAAAGATCAAATAAAATAAGAGAAACTCAATCAAATTTATCCCATTATAATTATAAGTATGTAATTCCTTAATCATCTCTCTAAGAATCATAATAAAAAATGAAGACATATATATCAGTTCATCTCGTGAATCTTCTTCCTTGTTTGTGCTTTTCATTTCAATCTTATTAATTATTTATATACTTAAAAGCTGTTGAAAGGAAGGTTTTTGCCTTCTTCTTTACATTTTTCTCTAGAGGAGTTTTTGCCTTCTTCTTCATATTTTCCTTTAGAGGGGTTTTTGCCCCTATTTTTTTGCTTTTTTTTTTTTTTTGGCTTATTTAAAATTGAAAGATGGATTAAGAAATTGCTCTTTTGAGGGACTAACCCCTGCCCATTTCAATCCTAAGCACATGGTTAATTTCATTTTTAATCTTTTTTATTTTAATTTTCAGATAAAGCATAAGAAAAAATCATCGAGTTACAAATATCCTTTGAACCTTCATTAAAGATTACAAAAACTCTCAAAATGACTAAATTGAAAAACATATAGATCGTTTAAACTTTTACAAATTAATTGAGTAGCCTTACTAAGGACATTAAGCTAATTCTAGCTCTAAATATCTAGATTAAATAACAAGTAAAACTACTCCACATGAATATTTGTTATGTTAACTCAATCATATGATGATGTTCATTATTTGCTTTATTAGGTTAATTGGTGATTTTGTTTTAAATTTATGAAAAAAATTTGGTCAAATTTTAGTCATTTCATTAGTTACCTATAATTTATGGAGAAAAATGATCATTTAAAACAAATTTAATCTATTATTAGATAGAACTTCAACTTCAAACCAATCTTGCTAAGTCCCTTCCCTCACAATTAATCTAAACACTATCCTCAATGTTTAAATTATGAACAGATAATTTTAGAGCAAGATTTAAAATTCCACTGTTTTGAGAAAACTTCTCTATTAATGCTGGAGGGTTGAATTTTTATGTAGCTGCATGCTTGATTTACCTTCTTCATTTAAGCTATATAAAGCACAAAAAATGATCAGGTGGATTGAAGTCCTCTAGCAAACTTATATGCTCATCCTTTTCCATGCATCCTTTCGCCTCCTTAGAAAATTGTCTTTCCTTGTTGCGACTAACACCTTTTGATAAAAATCTACCTTTATCCTAAACACTTATTTGTCTACAAAATAACATGTTGGGGAGAAAGGGGGGAGGAGAAAGAGAGAGAGAGAAATGAAAAGGCAAAAATGGGTTGCCTCCTATGAAGAGCTTGTTTAATGTCCTTAGCTCAACAAAACTTTCTCTCAAAACTCAACAAGCTTACACCAAGTGCAACTCCTCCATCTTTCCTAGATCTTGTGACGGTCCTTGATATTGTTTGAGTCTCTACCCATTAATCTTAAATATTTCACTGTTAGAATTCTCAACTTCTACAACCCTATGAGAAAAAACCTTTCTAACCTTAAAAGGTCCTATGATAACTTAGTATGCCTTATGTTTTATTTCCACTAGTAAGTGGCTTGCCTTCCATAGAACAGTTTGTAAAGAGTTATTCCCAAAGGTGTTTTGAAAGCAGTTCTATAGACCCACAATGCATCATCTAGTTTCTTTGCCCAATCCTCTCTATTGGTTACAATTGTTTTTCTAAGATTCCTTTGAGTTCTCTATTAGAAACGTCAGCTTGCCTACTCGTTTGTGGATAATAGAGGGTAGATACCCTATGATGCACTCTATATCGTTTTAAAGTTTTTTTAGTTTGTGCATTACAAAAGTAGGTACCCCCATCACTGATTAAATCTCGTACACATCTGAGTCTTGAAAATAATTTTTTTTTTTTTAAATCTTGTGATGATTCTGGCATCATTGGTAGGTGAAGCTTAAGCTTCCATCCATTTTAAAACGTAGTCGAATGCCACTAAAATACACTTGTTGCCGAAAGAAGTGGGAAATGGTCCTATAAAGTCAATGTCCCAAATATCAAAGATTTCACATTCTAAAATAATTTTTAGGGCATTTAATCCCTTTTTGAAATATTCCCCATCCTTTAACAACTGTCGCAGTTTGCAACCATTTATTTAGCATCTCTGAAAATTGAGGGCCAATAAAACATTGCTTCAAAAACTTTGTGAGCTATCCTATTTGCATTATAATGATCACTTATTGACCCATTATGATAGTGATACAAAATTTTCCAGCCTTCCTCAAGTGAAACATATCGTCTAATTATTTGATTAGAGCAAATTTAGAAAAGAAATGGATCCTCCCAAAAATGGTATTTTAAATCTGAAAAGAACTTCTTCCTTTGATTATAGTTAAGTTCAGTGGGAGCTCCTTATCAACCAAATAGTTAGTTATATCTATAAACCAAGGCTCAAGTTCATTATCTATAGAGCAAATAGAACAAAGCTTTTCATTAGGGACGGTATCATCAATCTCCTTCTCTTTCATTCTATCCAAAAATGGGCTATCAAGTCTAGATAAATGGCTAGCAGCTAAATTCTTACAACCTTTCTTACCCTTAATTTCCTAGTCAAACTCTTGAAGTAATAAAATCCAACAAATAAAAAACAAATTAGTATCAATTTTTACAAGCAAATACTTTAAAGCAGAATGATCAGTATAAATAATGACTTTAGAAATAATAAGATATGACCTGAATTTTTCAAGAGCAAAGATGGCAGCTAACAACTCTTTTTCAGTAGCGATGTGATTTGATTGTGTGGCTATCAAAGTCTTCCTAGCGTAATGAATAGGTTGGAAGTGGCAATTTCTTCGTTGGCCCAGAACAGTTCCTACAACTGAATCGCTAGCATCACACATGAGCGCAAAGGGTAAACTCCAATCAGGTGCAACCATGATCAGAGCTTATGTGAGTTTATCATTTAACAAATTGAAGGCATTTAGATAACCAACGTGGCCGAGCTATCTTCGAGAAATCCTTGATGAATCTTCTATATAAACCAACGTGGCCTAGAAAACTTCTTATTACTCTAACTGTTGGTGGTGGCAGGTGTATTACAATGACATCAATCTTTGTCACATCCACCTCTATTCCTTTCTTGGAAATTTTATGACCAAGAACTATCCCTTTTTGGACCATAATGTGGCATTTTTCCTAGCTTAAGAGTAAGTTTTTGTCCTTGCACCTCTAAAGAACTTGGTCTAAAGTTTGGAGACATTATCATAAAAATCCCCACAAGCAAAACATTCATCCATAAATACTTCAATGATATCTTCTATATACTCAACAAAAATTGCCATCATGCATCTCTGAAAAGTTGTTGAGGCTTTATAGAGGCCAAATGACATTCTCTTATAGGCAAAAGTTCCATAAGAGCATATGAAAGTGGTATTTTCTTGGTCCTCAAGAGCTATGGGGATCTAGAAATAGCCAGATATTCCATCAAGGACGCAATAATAATCATGGCCAGACACCCTCTAGAGCATTAGATCGATAAAAGGAAATAGGGAATGATCTTTTCTACTAGCATCATTAAGTTTTCGATAGTCTATATAAACTCACCAACTTGTAACAATGTGCATCGATATATCTTTTCATTCCTTTCATTAGGGACAACAATCATTCCGCCCTTCTTTGGTACTACCTAAGTTAGACTCACCTAAGCACTGCTAGAAATTGGATAGATGATTCTAGTATCCAACAACTTCACCTTTTCCTTTTTCATAACTTCTTTCATGTTTAGGTTCAGTTTAATGATCATTTCATCATTCCCTAGTCTTAATGCTAATTTCTCATCCTTCACATCTATAGTTACTCATGCAATTGCCAAGAAGGGTCTCCCCAGAATAAGAGGAACTTCCACATTCTTTTCCATGTCTAAAATTACAAGATCAACACGGAATATGAAATCCTTTACTTTCACCAACTCATGTTCAATAATTCCTTTTGGACATCGAGTGGATTTATCAACCAATTGTAAACTCATTCTAGTAGCTTTTGGTATACCTAAACTTAGCTTCTTAAACATGTTATAAGGCATCAAATTTATGATTGCTCCCAAATCTAATAAAATTCTTTCAATAGGTAAGTTCCCTATTAGACATTGTATAGTGAGACTACCTGGATCCTTCTTTTTCCTAGGGAGTTGATTGAGGAGAATAACTGAGTATTCTTTTCGTAGAGTAACCATGGATATCACTTTAACCTTCCTTTTTCTTGAGAGCAACTCTTTTAAAACTTTGCATATTTTGGCATTTGAGAAAGAGCATCCAACAGAGGTAGGTATATATGTAACTACTTGAATAAATTAAGGAACTTGTTGAACTGGTCCTCATCTCTTCTTTTCTTGTTACTAGCTAGATAGGATAATGGTGGCTTATAAGGTCTGACAGGGGCTGTCTCTCTCCTTTTTTCTTCAACTATTTCACTTTCGTTTTCTTTTTCAATTTCCTCTTGCTTTTTAACCTAATTTTCTTCTCATAATTTTTTTTCACTCAATTTTTCTCTCTCAACTTCTTGCTCTCTCTTATTTTTTTCTTCTTTCTCCTTCCTCTGCAACTTTATCCCACTCCTCAACGCAATAGCATACACACCCTCTCAAATTTTCTATCTAAACATGTCCACAACATTGTTCATTTGTATCTCTAAGTTCTTGAGCGATTTGACATGACTCTGCATTACTAGTTTGGTTTGTTGGTAATGGTGTTCAGGGTTTTTGATGAAGGACAAGAATAGCTCTTCTATGCAGGAATTTTGTTGATAAACACCAAAGTAAGGGTGTCCTTGCTACATATTTTGGTATGGATGATACAAACTCAATTGCTACTGATGGCTGTAGTGTGCCTTCGAGTGAGTTGGCATAGAATTATGACCAATCATTTTAAAAGGGTTGTAACAGGAGGGTTGGTAATATGAAAAGGATCCCCCCTTTATATGCTATTCTCTTGACAACTTCTCAATTTGCTGAGCTATTTGATGGACTTCTTGTTCCATTCTAGCTAAAATAAACAAAAACAAAAACAAAAACAAAAGTGCAAATCACAGAGACATAGGAAAAACTAAACTAGCTAAAAGATTATATGCAAGAGTACCTAGAATAATAGAATTAAAGTTTTTAGGTAATGGCTTATCGAACTTCATTTCCATGAACTCAACACCATTTCCTCAGCAACAACATTAGAAACTTGGTTGGTTCCATTTGCAAAACAGAATTCAAAGTTTCCAAAAATTTGTAAAATATACTAATAAGTTTTGTTCAACTTTGGTTGCAATTACTAACAGACAAGCACACCTACCGAAGTAACATAAAAAATATTAGGTCGTATTCCAAGAGATCATTAAAATATACCAAACTATGAAAAAAGTTATGAAGAAGGAGGTGGTGAAGTTGTTAGATGCTAGAATCATCTATCCAATTTCTAGCAATACTTAGATGAGTCTAACTCAAGTAGTACCAAAGAAGGGCAGAATGACTGTGGTCCCCAGTGAAAGGAATGAACAGATACCGATGTGCATTGTTACTAGTTGGCAGTTTATATAGACTATCGAAAACTTAATATCACTACTAGGAAAGATCATTTCTTATTGCCTTTTATTGATCAAATGCTCGAGAGGTTGTCTGGCCTGATTATTATTGCTTCCTTGATGGAATGTTTGGCTATTTCCAAATCCCCATAGCTCTTAAGGACGAAGAAAATACCACTTTCACATGCCCTTATGGAACTTTTGCTTAAAGGAGAATGTTGTTTGGCCTCTATAACGCCTCAACAACTTTTCAGAGATGCATGATAGCAATTTTTGTTGAGTATATTCAAGATATCATTGAAGTATTTATGGATGACTTTTTTACCTTTAGAGATTATTATGATAAATGTCTCCAAAATTTGGTCAAAGTTTTTCAGAGGTACGAGGACACAAACTTGCTCTTAAGCTGGGAAAAAAGCCACTTTATGGTCAAAAAAGGTATAGTTCTTGGTCACAAAATTTCCAAGAAAGGAATAGAGGTAGATGTGACAAAGATTGATGTCATTGTAAGACACCCACCACCACCACCAACAATTAGAGCAATAAGAAGTTCTCTAAGGCACATTGCTTTCTATAGAAAATTCATCAATAATTTCTCGAAGATAGCTCGTGTCATGCCCTAAAGGATACCCTAAACGCGACAGTCTGCCACACTCAATACTAAAGTTTAAGTATGACGACCTCAATCATCCCATAAGCTTCGATACCTAGTGTAAAGCGTACGTTCACGATCATAGAGGACCAACTTTAAAGCAAGTTGTTTAAGAAGAGATTCATATAGCAGTTTAAGAATAAAAATCATAACATAATAACTTGAAATAGGAAATTATATAAAGGTCTTACAAACATCAAATGGGCATTCCTCTGCTAAAAGTTATAATTCATCATAGTCTAGAGAAGCCTAATCAAAACAATTACAAGGGAATTTACTTAGAAGTCTAAGTTTACATTTAGTCTTTAACTTCTTCCAAAAACTCCTTAAGTGAAAAGGTAGTACCCGAGAGAAATACCCTCAGGGCTTCAACCATAAATGGGGAAACTGCAAGAGATATCTATAAGAGGGTAAACTTCTTTGCTTAATGAGATTCAAAATCCACAAGTACAGTACTCAACAATCAATAATCAACCAAGTTATTTAATCAAGCATATGAGATGCAAGCAATCACGTAAGCAAACAATACATACGATTTTTTAGGAGTCATATGTTTGAATGGAATAACCCCCCCAATTCGGTAGTTAGGTGTTCTGGGCAACGAAGCCATAGTTAACAAATAAATTCTTACTAATCGCTAAAATGTAGTTGATTCGGGTGCCCACACATCATTTAATTACAGGCAATTTAAGTCATAGATGATTATTTCGGATCTTCGACCTCATTATGCTTTTGTCCTACCAAGGGTATAGTAATGAATGCAATGTGACTCACTACGTGTCATGCATGTATCATTTAATTTAAGTAACCATGTCATAGCATTAATCGTTTAATAGGTAACCATAGAATTTGCAGACAACCAATACTAAATTAAATCATACAATGATTAGTTAACAATTTCTACCTCGATATACTTATCATAACTTCAATCATGTCAATAAAACACAAGCGTTTTCATATTTTGTCTTTTCCTAAATCTAGTGTCACTAAGCTACAAGCAAATACATCAGTACAATTACAAGAATTTAAACTCACTCGGCCATATCAAAAGCTCCTTAGTCGAAATAGTCCACGGGTAGGGTAACTCGGACTCCACGTTACCCATACAAAAGAAATACCCAAAATGAGTATTTCTTGGAAGATCTACTTAAACTTGCAACTCTATTCCACTAAGTTTGTCAAAATTGGCATAGAGTGAAATTTCAACTTAAAATGGCTATAACTTGCTCATTTTAACTCGGAATTTCGCATATTATATACCGATTTCTACCTACTCGAAAAAATCTATCCATTTCTATGGTTATTTCTTACATATAAGGTTATTTAAGTTGCTAATCACCTTGGTACATAATCAAAATGGAATTTTCTAGATTTTGCAAAATAATTTTCCAACTCAACTTTATTCAAAAATCCTTTAACAAAAATAAAAACACCTAAAATTAAGTTAGCTTAAGATAAATATCAAGAATCAACCCAAAAGTTCTTAATTTTAACATATTAAATTACTTGCACTTTTAAAGTTCAAATTAACAAAAATGATTTGCTCAAAAGATGATTTTATATGCGAGTTGAATTAAAATCCCATCATCAACTCATAAACTTAGGGAAATGTACGAGTTTCATGACCATGCATAAAACAATTCTATTAGTTAGATGACATTTGTATCAACCATGGCATTCAAATGCCAACTCGCTTGCTATAATTACATGATCAGTCCTTTTGATCATGCTAGTGTTCGATCACCATGCCTTAACATTTGAACACTAGTTGCAATACAAAAATGTCCTACAAAATGCAAGCACAAACACCCATATATTGCAAACAAAAGCTCATTATATTACAATCATATTTTGTTAATTAAGTGTAATTTGAGTATTTCACGTGAGTAGTTATGCAATGTGTTACCTTATCAAAATCCAGCTTGAACCTTCTAGTTCATGATCCACTTAAAATGTGTATATAAAAAAATGTGAGTTCGGATGCTACCAGCAAGTATACTGGGTCTGATCAAGTAATACAGAAAAGTGAGTTGAATATTGTTCCCACGAGGATCAATTTAATTACTAGATCGATATTAGCTTTTACTAATATTTAGGCAATCAAATTGTATCAATTTAAACTATTTAACTAATTCTATTTTAACCTAATAGCTATCGATGAATGCAATGAGATTGTGAGAAAGATATATTAGATAAATGTGGGAAGGAGCAGAATTCACCCTAATCTTTGCTAATCATACTGAAGTTATATTATATGAATAGTTAGAATTGTGGATATTTGTAAGAAATTGTCAAAACCTAAAACTATCAAGTTTTAGTAAACCACAAAATAATCTATTAGCTTCCACTAAATAAATTATCAATGGAATCTAATTTACAATTATAAACCTCTCGATTTTACAATTGTCTAATATCCTAAATCAACTTCTCCTAATTCCTTAGTGAGAAATTAATATAAAACATTGCATGAATTACATGAAACAACTTCTAAATTAGATTAAACTCCACCGCTTCCGCAATTGTTGTTTAATCTTAATTCTTCTTTCGAATTAGCACAGAAACAAAATAGATAATTAGGATTCAATAAAAATATTCCATAATTCTAACAATCCTATAATATAAATTCAAAAATCATTTTAGCAAGATTAAGGTTTCATCACTTCCCATAAGAAAAAGTTTAGCTACTCATGGATGATGATTCAATAATCAAATAGGGATATGCAGTTGATGTCATTATGAACAAAGAAATCAGATAGATGAATTGCATGAGAAAAGAGATATCAGATATCACCAATTCAAATATCAAAGTCTTCAATTACAAATTCTTGAAAGCTTCAAATCTCCCGCAATTCTTTATGAAATGCCTAAAAACTATTTATCTACTGAATGTATGCTGAATTTTTTCTCTAATTTTCTTGACTGATTCTGCTAGAGGAGGGAAATTCCCTTTATAGGAAAAATTTCGTGAGAAGCATTAATGAAAAATTGCAATTTCAACTTGTACATCGGCAGTTACTCTTCCTAAGCCGGCGGCTTACAGGCGGCGTAAAGTCCTTCTTTTGATTATAGCGGTAGTGTACTAGCAGCTTTTGTCTTCGGTTACAAGTGCAGGGCGCTCGTACCCCAATGCTTAGAAATGGATCTAGCCGACGTATATACTCAAAAATGAAAGGTTGGGCCATTTTATAAGGAAAGCTGTTCCAAAGCCGGCAACTTTCATGACGCCTTAGGCAATCCATTCAAGTTTGACCATTCATTTTGTAACCAAGCATGCATATTTGATTATGCCTCTTGATCTTCAACCTACACTGCCTCAACGTCAGCGGCTTTGAATCCGGCATACATTGTAACTCCTTCTGCACTGGCAACTCTTGAGCTCTGAGCTGCCAACTTTTACTCTACACTGCCCTGTTCACCTTCTACACCGGCAGCTTTCAGGCGGCGTAAGTTCAAATGAAAGAAGGCTTGTAAGGCCGACAGTATATGCAACGACTTTGAGAGTGCAAACATGTTCATCTTGTAAGCCATCTCAACGCCGGCGACTTTGATTCCCAAAAAGCCGGCATTTAATAAAATCTGCAAAAGCTGGCTTCTTCTTCCTTCTACACTGGCGGTGTTGAGCCAGTTTGTTTAGCTTCCCATAATCTAGTGGCAGCCTTAAGGATTTTTATTCTGTACATTATGAAGGTTGGTTGTATGCAGGCAACTTAGGCTTTTAGAAAAGCCGACATACCCTCTGAGTTTTCCTTTTTTTTTCATTTCAAAGTTGCTTGTTTTACTTCCCTTTGACCTGAAACATGAATTTTAACCAAAATAAGTACGCATTCTAGCAATTTATGATAAGTTTATCATAAATTAAACATCAAAAAGTTGTATGAAATATGATCTTATCAACTCCCCCAAACTTGAACTTTTGCTTGTCCTCAAGCAAAACAATTAAGAACAAAATTCTTGAAATCTGTCATAGATAGTATAATTTTTCTAGTTTAAGCATTAATTCTTTAACTTGCTTTTCTTGTACATACTGCTCTAACCACACCAGTTTCTTGTAATTAGAGTACTTTAATCAAAATTGAGGAGTTAATCCAGACAAAACAAGTTTTAATCTCAACTTTTAACAAAAGAACATTCTATTCAAAAAGCAGATGCTCAATCCACTAAGGAAAAATACTCATTTAAACTTCATTGGACTTTTAGCTTATATATACTCTTAGTAACACTAAATGAAAGCATGTGGTATCTACTTTTTCCTTAGATTTTCTCCTTTTTTTATTACAAGTCTCCTTTTATTTGAATCTTTGCATTCATTTTTCTTTTCTTTTTCATACAAGCATTTATTTTCTTTTTGGGAGGTTTTTGCCTCCATCTTTTTGCTTTTCAAAGTTCATAATTTGAACTTTTCCATTTCTTCCTTTCTCGTTATAGCGAGTTCATTGAGTTAGCACATTCCAGGCTCATCACCTAAGTAACCAGGTCTCAAAATACCCCTAAGAACTCTTCCTCACTTTAACATTCAAGTTCAGATACTCATGACTCAAATTTTTCAGTCAGAGGAGTAGGGGCTATGCTTGTTTCTTTCTTTTTTAATACAATAACAAATCAAAGACTTATTTTTATAAAGGATCACTAAGTTAAAAGTTTCATTTGCCTCTTTCACTAAATGTTATAATTCAAAGAGTATATACAAACTAAAATTTCCTAGAAGTAAACCTGTTTATTCTTCACAAAAGGATTTGACCAGCTCGTAAATTTCCAACTCCAAAGTTAAAGATAAAGTAAACTTGTTCCTTAAGGATTTGCAACTCAATTTCAACTTAATAAACCAATCACAACAGCAAGTGAGTAAGATACTTTAACAAGTTAATTTCATTGTTTCTTTGTTTAATCAAATGCTTTCAATCATTACTTTGTACTATCTCTGAATTTCAAGAGATTTTTGAAAAATTTTGGTAGGATTTCCCCATAATTTGCTTTCAAACCAAAAATACAAAGTGGGTGTTTACTCAGATAAATCCTGTCAACAACAATCAATAATTCAAACAGCCAAATCAATTCAAACAGTAGATCATATTCACAACCCCATTCAATTCAGTTTATCCCTTCCCCCACACTTCAACTAAACAATGCCCTCACTATTTCACAGATATAGAACAAATGAGAAAAGAAACTGAAACCTTTGTATTTTCCTTTTGAATCAGAGTCAGCAAAATTCAAGGCAAAGAGAGATTGCTTGTTCAGCCTTGCAATCTCTACAAAAGAAAAACAAAAAGAAAAAATAAAAGCAAAAAATTATAAAAACTAACTAATAAGTACAGATCAAAGTGAGTCTACCCACAGGGACTTGGGTGCTCATAATAAATACAGCCAATATGAAAAAATAAAGATCAATAAAGAACAAATGAGAGCTAGTAGGATCTCTAACTCTCTGGCCTTGGACTAGCTCTGCTGGTATGCTCAGGGCTATGTCTCTGAACATCTCCTGGGCTAGCTGTGTGAGTGTGCTCTGAGCTAAATCTAACAGTGTGCTATGAGCTATGCATAGACTCAGTAGAAGTCTCATAATTCATCTCAGCCCTTTTTGTGGATTCAAGCAATAGACTGCAATCTTCATTGCCTCAAAAATCATCTTCCTGAACTTCTTATTCTTTTTGTTCTCCTTGATTTGTCTATCCTTGAGCTCCTGATTTTCCTTCTTCAAACCCTAGATATCCAGCCTAAGCTGGTCCATATCATATGCTGAAGCAGTACCTGTAGGAAGAGCAAGAGGAGCAAGGAGGATGGTATGTCAAAAGGAATATCACTATGAAAGATATCCTGAAATTCTAACTCCTCTACAACTAGTGGTTGAACTCCTCTGGGGTTTTTAAGCAATCCCTAGCCTCTGAAGGGTGTTGATGAAATCTTTTTACTTTCAAATATCTCATCTCCCTGAGGAGCTTTAAAGATCACTATACCCTTCAACAATGTGGTGATATAACCACCACAGAGCAGGAGTCTGGTCCTAGTATCATCAACCTGCCTATAGATGAAATTGGCTATCTCCACCCCCAAATCAATTCTATAGCCTCTAATAAGGCTATAGAGATAGAACATATCAAATGTAGTCACCTTGCTATGACTAGTCTTCTTGTAGCTCAGTGTATGTGCAAGAATGTGATGGAACAACTTGTGCTCAACGGCAACAAATGAAGTGGCCAATGATTTTGAGGGAACAAATGGCTCATTTGCTCGTTCAGGAGGAATCAACTGATACCAATAAGCCTACTGTGTCATCTGATTTTCTCCCTTAGGCCAGTTGTTAGGAGATGCAAATTCTCTTCCTCCTCATCATATAAACCCAGGAGTTTTCCCATTTTCTTCAATTTGACTTCCTAATCTCTCCAAACACCTGAAACTAAAATCTAGACTCAGCTCTGTCAAGTAAACTCTTCAGTGTAAATAGGAACTCAATGGTCAAGTTCTTATGTGCTGGCTCCTGGAATTCAAACAATCTAATCTAAGTTGGATCTTGGATTATACTTCTAACCTTGTAGTCAACCCATACTCATCCAGCAAACTCCAATCTAAATATTGGGTGTTCAGAAAATCCATTTTCAATAGCCTCTTCTTCCTATCCTTTACATATTGCTGACTGGACACCAGATTCTTAATTTGTGAACCAGAAGTAGAGGCATCAGTAGTCTTCTACTTTTTCTGCTTAGGAGCCATTCCTGCAATAATATTAACCTTAATTGGAAAAGGAAATCAGAATTGTATTTGAAATAAAGCCTAAGCCTAGAGAATCATGTCATAACATTAAAGAATAAGGCTTAGGACATTTCCAATAATCCTGGTGAAATTTTTGTTGAATGCACTCAGATTTTATGCCTAATTCATTTCACCACCTGAATTTAAACAAATCTGAGATCCTAGGCATATTAATCAATGAAGCAAATAACATGGAATTGGTATTGAAAGAAAGTACACTTGCAAAATGAGTTCTAAGCTGGCAGCCTAGACTAGCCAGCTTAAACTTAAACGTTAGAAATTCAAAATTCACTAGGATAAGTGTTTATTGTGATTTTCAAAAATTTTTCATCAAAATTCTTTTAAACACTTCTAAATCCTATTTTATCTTCAAAATTGGCACAATTTCGAATTCCCAAGCTCAAATTGGAGCAATTAACATCAACTGGAGCCAAATCACAATACAAAAATCCATTCATTCATCTAATTTCGGTCAAATCAGAAAAGCCCCAAATTTTGAATTCGACATTACATTATCAGTTCAAGAACCCTAATTCACACAATGATCACAATTCACGAATCAACTGAGCAGAAAATGTAATTAATTATGCATTCATCTCAAATCCAACTCCAAAACTTCATCTAAAACATTCCATCTATCAATTCTATCTAAATTCAAACAAGATGTCCCATCCACCAAATTAAACAACCCAATTCGCCAATCAATAGATTTAAATCATATATGAGTATAATTGCAATAAAGAACAAATAAAAGCCATTAGATGAGGGTACTTACTTGTTCAAGATGAATCCAAGTGAGTGGGAGAATGAATGAGGGATTAAGAGTGCGTGAGTGAGAGTGAAAGAGTGTTGAATGAGAGAAATGAGGAAAAGAGAGAGAGAGAGAGAGAGATACCTACTAAAATTTGATTCTGCAGAGCACACATCGGCATTTTTATAGAATGAGCCAGCGGCGTACATGCCAGTGTATCAAAATTTAATTCTTGCCAAGAGCAAATGGCCGTCAGCTTTCTCATGTGCACTACCGGCGTACAACTCTACACCAGCTTCAAAGCTGGCGGCTTTGAAACCCAGGTGCCAGCTTTGATCAGGGTTAAAAACCCTTGAAACATTTATTTTTATGCCGCCTTCAACACGGGCGGCGTAAATGTTATGGAGCCAGCGTTCTAATTAATTTGGGTTTATTGCTCACGCTGGCTTTAAGCCGGCGATGTTGAATTTCCAAGTGACGACCTCTATTTTATTATTATTTTTTTTTTCCAGAAGAAAAGCTCTAAAAATTTTAGTACTCTAAATAATTAGAATTCCTACCTTGAAATTCCTTGGAGCTTTTCCAATTTTAACAAAATTGCTCCTCATTCTCTTTTTCTTGAAAAATTGCATCTTCCTTGTCAGTTAAAAGCTCAATTTCCCTTTTTGATTGATCTGTACATACTAAAAATTAAGTTAGCAAAAACAAAACAAAAAAAAAAATATTTTAAGTTAAACATAGGTTGCCTCCCAAGAAGCATTTAGTTTAGAGTCGCTTAGCCCGACTTTCCAAATTCTTGTCATGGTTCCTTAAAATTTATGATAGTGATAGCACTATCATGATTTTCCCCTTCATAATAATGTTTAAGCAGATTCCCATTCACCTTGAAAGTTCGATTATCATTAGTTTTCAATTCTACTACACTGTAGGGAAAAACTTTTTTAATTTCAAACGGTCCTAACCATCTTGATCTTAACTTTCCTAGAAACAACTTCAAATGAGAATTATAAAGTAAAACTTTTTGTCCAGGCAAAAATTCTTGTTTGATAATGTTTCTATCATGCCATTTCTTTGCTCGTTCCTTGTAGATACGAGCATTCTCATAAAATTCATCCCTCCACTCAGCCAATTGATATAAATGAAGCAATCTCTTTTCCCCTGCAGCTTTTTCATCAAAATTTAAGAATTTTATGGCCCAGTATGCCTTGTGCTCAAGTTCTACAGGAAGATGACATGATTTACCAAAAACAATCATAAATGGAGACATTCCAATAGGGGTTTTAAAAGCAGTTCTATAAGCCTATAATGCATCATCTAATTTTGAAGACCAATCTTTTCTAGATGCATTAACAATGTTTTCCAAAATTCTTTTGATCTTTCTATTGGATACCTCAACTTGTCCATTGGTTTGTAGATGATAGGGGGTAGCAATTTTGTGTGTAACTCCATATTTTGACAAAAGTTTTTCAAATTGCTTGTTACAAAAATGTGATCCCCTATCACTAATGATAGTTCTAGGCACCCCAAATCTAGTAAAAATATTCTTTTTCAAAAATCTTAAAACTACTCAGGCATCATTTGTTTGTAAATCAACAGCTTCAACCCATTTTGAAACATAATCTACTGCCACAAGTATATATTTATTTGAAAATGATGAGGGAAAAGGACCCATGAAGTCAATTCCCCATATATCAAAAAGTTCAATTACCAAGATGTTGTTTTGTGATAATTCATGTTTCTTTGAAATGTTACTAGTCCTTTGGCATTGAGCACATGACATTATGTATTTCTTGCAATCACGAAACAAATTAGGCCAATAACTTAAGATCTCTACTGCATGCAATTGTTCAGCAGGAAACTTTTCATTGATAGGAATATCTAAACTATCATATTGTAGTCTAGATAAATGATCCGCAATTACATTCTTAGTTTCCTTCTTATCTTTGATCTCAAGATCAAATTCTTACAGTAGTAATATCCATCTAATTAGCCTAGGTTTTGCATCAGCTTTAGCAAACAAATATTTCAAAGTAGCATGATCAGTATATACTATGAATTTAGATCCTATCAGGTAAGGTATAAACTTGTCACAAGCAAATATAACTACAAGAAGCTCTTTCTCAGTTGTTGCATAGTTTCTTTGAGCCTCATTCAAAGTTCAACTAGCATAGTATATAACATGAAACAACTTAACTCTTCTCTGACCCAATACTGCTCTCACAACAAAGTTGCTGGCATCACAGATAAGTTCAAAAGGCAGCTCCCAGTCAGGTACAATAATCACTGGTGTAGATGAGAGCTTTTCCTTCAATAAATTAAATGCCTGCAAACATTTGTCATCAAAATCGAAGACAGAATCTTTTTCAAGAAGATTACACAAAGGTCTAGAAATTTTAGAGAAATCTTTTATGAATCTTTTGTAGAAGCCAGTATGTCCTAAGAAACTTCTGACTCCCTTAACATTTGTGGGTGATGGCAACTTCTCTATTATCTCAACTTTGGCTTTATCAACTTCAATTCCTTTTTTTGAAATTTTGTGACCTAACACAATTCCTTCTCTTACCATGAAATGACATTTTTCCCAATTTAAAATCATATTTGTTTCTTTGCATCTTTTAAGAACATTGGCTAAGTTTACTAAACATGCTTCAAAAGATTTTCCAAAAACAGAAAAATCATCCATGAATATCTTAATAAAATTTTCAAGCATATCAGAAAAAATAGCCATCATACATCTCTAAAACATAGCAGGTGCATTGCAAAGACCAAAGGGCATCCTCCTAAAGGCAAAAGTACCATAGGGACAAGTAAAAGTGGTTTTCTCTTGGTCATCTAGTGCTATGGAAATTTGATTATAACCAGAGTATCCATCTAGAAAACAATAATATTCATGCCCTGCAAGTTTTTCTAACATCTTATCAATGAAGGGAAGGGGGAAATGATATTTTCTGGTGGCATCATTTAACATCCTATAATCAATACAAACTCTCCACCCAGTCACAATACGAGTAGGAATCAACTCATTTTCTTCATTTTTCACTACAGTCATACCACCTTTCTTTGGAACAACTTGAACTGGACTAACCCACTTACTATCAGAGATAGGATAAATAATACCTGCATCAAGTAGTTTCAAATGAGTAGGAAGGGGTTTAAGCTCAAGATTTGGTGGTTGTATCAATGATGGTATTGGCTTACTTTCACTAGTGCCCAGCTCCTCATAATATCTTGTTTTAATTTGAGGCACTAGCTCAACTTCTTCCTCTTGCTCATCATCACTCCAATTATCCAGATCTCTTAGCACAGATTCCATAGTTTCTACACCTGCTTTTTCTTCAACAGACTCAGAGATAAACTTATCAATAATATCAATAGTATAACAGGAACCTTTATCAAATTTTTTCATTGCATCATAAACATTAAAGGTTACATGATCATTTTCTACCCTTAAAGTGAGTTTAACTTGTTCTACATCAATTAATGCTTTACCGGTTGTAAGGAATGGTCTGCCAAGAATCATTGGGACTTCATGATCCTCATCCATTTCCAAGACTCTAAAGTTTACTGGAAATATGAACTTGTCAACTTTTATTAAGACATTTTCAACAATACTACATGGGTATTTGACACTTCTATCTACAAGTTGCAAGGTAACATGAGTCTCCTTGCATTCTTCAAGTCCTAATTTCCTAAAAATAGATAAGGGCATAAGATTAATACTTGCACTAGAATCTATAAGAACTTTATCAAAGAAAAAGTCTCCTATAGTGCAAGGGATAGTAAAACTCCCCTGATCTCTTTGTTTTGTTGGCAGGCAGGGTGTATTTTTTTGCAGAATCATTGAACATTCTCTTGTTAGCATCACTAGTTCATTCCCATCAATCTTCCTCTTTTTAGTAAGCAATTCTTTGATGAATTGTGCATAGGAAGGCATTTCTTGAATCACTTATAAGAATGGAATATTGATTTGCAACTTCTTGAAAACATCCAGGAACTTTGAAAATTGCTCATCCAATTTTTGCTACTTCAGTCTTCTTGGAAAAGGAATAGGTGGAACATAAGGTTTTACCTCAGGTGGTTTTTGCATTGGTTCCTCCATCTTTTGTTTTCCTTTATCTTTCCTTGGAATCACTTTAGTTTCCTCAACTTTTTTCTCAACTGGTTCAACCTCTTTTTGCTACTTCTCAATATTATGGTATTCACAATTTTAGGATTTTCCTTAGTGTTGCTCGATAAAGAACCAGATGGTTTATTACCAATTTGCTGAGCAAGTTAATGGAATTTCTCTTGAAGATCTTGAATAATAGCATGCTGATTATTGAGTGTGGTCTGTGTGGTTTGTATAAAAGTCTTCAATAACTCATCAGTTGAAAGTTGATTTTGCTGAGGTTAAGGCAGGGTATTCCTTACAGGACCTTGTTTTTGAAATCCAGATGGTCGGTAAACATTTGATTCATTTCTATAAGATTGATTTGGATGATTAAGCCATTCTGGATCATAAGTGTTTGTATATGGTTCATAATTTACCCTTCCAAGGTTTCCAACATAATTGAGCTACTCTCCACTTCATGATGGTGTGGTACCATGAGGATAATCATAAATTGAATGTGTTCCTGAGCACAACTCACAAGTAGCAACCTGATTAGTATTTAAAGAACTTGATGATACAAGTTTACTTACTTATGTAGTTAAAGCTAAAACTTGAGCAGTGAACTGTTGCATGGATTCACTATCTTGAATAGATCCCACCTTTGATCTTGTTCTTTCACAGCTCCAATTATGACCACTAGAAGCTAACTCCTCAATTAATGCACTAGCTTCATCATATGTTTTTCCCATGAGTGATTCTCCTGATGTAGCATCCACTAACGACCTCAAAGTCTCATCTAGACTGAGGTAGAAATTTTCAATCAAAAGATTATTCGGAAGTCCATGATGTGGGCATTTTCTAACTGCCTCTTTAAATCTCTCCTAAGCATCATGCAATGATTCTCCTGGAAACTTTGTGAATTGGTAATCTCGTTTCTTAATCTGGCAGTTCTGGCAGGAGGGAAAAATCTCTTCAGGAACTTAGTTGTCAAATCTGCCCATGAAGTAATGGACTCAAGTGGTTGAGAATTAAACCAAGCCAAAGCTTTATCCCTAAGAGGGAAAGGGAAAAGCTGCATTCTTATGGCCTCATCAAATACTCCATTGAGTTTGACAGTATTGCAATATTGGAGGAATTTGGTAATATGTTCATCTGGTGTCTCATTAGGATATCCTCCAAACTGATGTGATTCAACCATCTGAATTAACGCCAGTTTAAGCTCAAAGTTGTTAGCCTGAACTGTTGGCTTTCTCATAGCAGGACCCTGAACAGTGGGTACTGTATAATCCGAAGTGCTCTAATGGGTGCAACTTGAATCTTATTATTGTTCTGATTATTGTTTTGATCATTGTTGCCCGCATTGTTCTGTGCTTCATTTTCTGCCATATCTTCAATCTAAAGCACTCCTTCTTGGCTTCTGTTTTCTCTTCTTTGCTGATGCAGGGTTCTTTCAATCTTAGGATCAATTGGTAGAAGTTCCTTGCTCTTACTCCTATGAAGAAAAGAAAACAATCAAACCCTAGAAAAACACCTAAAGTACTAGCAAAACTAAAAGTGATCTAATATTAATTGAATTCCTGGCAACGGCGCCAAAAACTTGATCCGCTTAAAATTATATATAAAAAAATGTGAGTTCGGATACTACCAACAAGGATACTAGGTCTAATCAAGTAATACAAAAAAGTGAGTTGAGTATCGTTCCCATAAGGATCAATTTAATTACTAGATCGATATTAGCTTTTATTAATATTTAGGCAATCAAATTGTATCAATTTAAATTATTTAACTAATTCTATTTTAACATAATAGCTATCTATGAATGCAATGAGATTGTGAGAAAGATATATTAGATAAATGTGGGAAGGAGCAGAATCCATCATAGTCTTTGCTAATCATAATGAAGTTATATTATATGAATAGTTAGAATTGTGGATATTTACAAGAAATTGTCAAAACCTAAAACTATCAAGTTTTAGTAAACCACAAAATAATCTATTAGCTTTCGCTAAATAAATTATCAATGGAATCTAATTTACAACCATAAACCTCTTGATTTTACAATTATTTAATATCCTAAATCAACTTCTCCTAATTCCTTAGTGAGAAATTAACATAAAACATTGCATGAATTACATGGAACAATTTCTGAATTATATTAAACTCCGCCGCTTCCGCAATTATTGTTTAATCTTAATTCATGAATTCCTATAAACCCTAATTCTTCTTTCAAATTATCAAAATTCTTATCAATCCAATTTAGTACAGAAATAAAATAGATAATCAGCATTCAATACATATATTCCATAATTCTAACAATCCTATAATATAAATTCAAAAATCATTTTACCAAGATTAAGGTTTCATCACTTCCCACAAGAAAAAGTTTAGCTACTCATGGATGATGATTCAATAATCAGATAGGAATAAGCAATTGATATCATTATGAACAAAGAAATCAGATAGATGAATTGCATAAGAAAAGAGATATCAGATATCACCAATTCAAATATCAAAATCTTCAATTACAAATTCTTGAAAGCTTCAAATCTCCCACAATTCTCTATGAAATGCCTAAAAACAATTTATCTACTGAATGTATGCTGAATTGTTTCTCTGATTTTCTTGATTGATTCTACTAGAGGAGGGAAATTTCCTTTATATAGGAAAAATTTCGTGAGAAGCATTAATGAAAAATTGCAGTTTCAACTTGTACGTCGGTAGTTACTCTTTCTAAGCCGGCAGCTTATAGGCAGTGTAAATCCTTCTTTTGATTATACCGGCAGTGTACTAGCAGCTTTTGTCTTCGGTTACAAGTGCAGGTTGCTCGTACGCCAGCAGCTTAGAAATGAATCTAGCCAGCGTATATACTCAAAAATGAAAGGTTGGGCCATTTTATAAGGAAAGCCGTTCAAAGCCGGCCGCTTTCATGCCGGCTTAGGCAATCCATTCAAGTTTGATCGTTCATTTTGTAACCGAGCATGCATATTTGATTATGCCTCCTGATCTTCAATCTATACTGCTCAACGTCAGCGGCTTTGAATCTGGCATACATTGTAACTCCTTCCGCATTAGCAACTCTTGAGCTCTAAGCTGCCAGCTTTCACTCTACATTGCCCTATTCACCTTCTACGCCGGCAGCTTTCAGGCGGCGTAAGTTCAAATGAAAGAAGGCTTGTAAGGCCGATAGTGTATGCAACGGCTTTGAGAGTGCAAACATGTTCATCTTGTAAGCTGTATCAACGCCGGCAGCTTTGATTCCCAGAAAGTTGGCGTTTAATAAAATCTGCAGAAGCTGGCTTCTTCTTCCTTCTACACTAGCGGTGTTGAGCCATTTTGTTTAGCTTCCCACAGTCTACACGGCCTCAAGGCGGTGGTGTAGTGGCAGCCTTAAGGATTTTCATTTTGTACATCATGAAGGCTGGCTGTACGCCGGCAACTTAGGCTTTTAGAAAAGCCGGCGTATAGAGCTGGGCATACGGGCCTGGCGGGCCGGGCCGGGCAGGCCCACTTCGGCCCGCGGGCTAAAAGGGCCAGAAATTTTTGGCCCGTTTTAAAACCGGGCCAAAATCACTTGGCCCGGGCCCGGCCTGCATTTAGCCGCGGGCTAACGGGCTGGCCCGTTTGCTGGCCCGTTTGGCCCACATGGGCCAAAAAGGGCCAATATAGCCCGTTTGGCCCGCATTTTATGTCCCTTTTTTTTTTTTAAATTTTTGAAGTTGTTAGTGCGAGACTAAGTTATTGAATTATGTCAAATTGACCCTAAAAAACTTGACTTAAAGATAAATTGGGTCAATATAGACATAGGGCGTCTATATATATATTTTTTTTTCGTTTTAACTTTTGGCCTGCGGGCCAGCCCGGCCGTTATGGGCCAGCCCGCTTTTGGCCCGCGGGCTAACGGGCCGGGTAAATTTTGGCCCGTTTTAAAACGGGCCAAATTTTTTGGCCGCAGCCCACTTTTTTAAGTGGGTCAACAGGCCGGCCCGCGAGCTTTATGATAAGTTTATCATAAATCAAACATCAAAAAGTTGTATGAAATATGATCTTACCAGTTCAATAATGTCAACTGTCAAACTTCTCTGTACAAGAATCAAATGGAGACTAGAAATATATAAGTGTTCAAGTTTTTCTCAAATCTCAAGAGCTGTGAAGTCAGCACTCTTCTATCCATTCCATCATCACAAACTCAAGTATGAAACGTTGCTAAGATGTTCGTTTTTTCTTCTACAACCTTTGTACTGCATCCTACTTTACTTGTCATTTCAAATCACATCGCTTCTTTATGGTTTGGTAAAACACAAGACTTAATTTGTAGACACATTATATAATCTGATGAATCCTAGCCTCTACACCATTATCACACGTCCCATCACAATGTCTAATGGTGGTATCCATATATGCTATATATTATCTTACAATATGCACTTGAGTGAGAAAAATGTGTTTTTTTGTGTTGGTTACAAAAACTTAACTTAAGTATTTTTTTTAAATAATTTATGAAGATAATATTCCATAGCCAACTAACATCACTAATAATTAGAAACACATACTAATAAGTAAAATTAGAAACTATGGTCCTCGACTCACCATATTAAAAATTTTTCCTTTGATGGCTTATATTGTTCACCTCTCTAAACTCTATCTTAAATCATTATCAATTTAGGGCCTGATCCATGAATTTTAAAAGTTAAAGTACTATTTCATCATTCAAATCTTCGCCCGTATTAAACTTCAATGATGATACAAATTAGGAATAGTTATCAACCATCTAATATGCTATCCATGTACAACCTCATGTATTCAAAATTCACATGTTAGTTAAACAAAGAATAATTCGAAATTAGGAAGAATAACCATATTCGGTTCTATATACCACACATAACGCAGCTAAACATGAAATTTCCATATAAATAGATTACTAGGATCCATGTGATTCATGAAATAAATATTAAATATATAAGATTATAAGAAAAATACATTTCCTTATGATGCTAATAATGTTTCCTCTTCAAGATAGGGTCTAAGTGAGATTTAAGACTTGTTGTAGCTTTTGCAAAATTGTGTTCGCCATAAGGACTTTACTTATTTTTCCTTTAGCAATACCTACATACACTGAAGTGGGAAATGTCTAATCCTTTACTATTAGGTAACTTAGATTAAATAATAACTATCTAGAAAGCCAAATTATCATCATCAAAATATAAAATAAGTTACACTAGAAGATATTAACGTTCAAATTGGTTAAAATGAGAAATTAAACAAAACAAATGAAGGTATTAACGTTTGGATTAGATTTTAATTAATTTTCCTAAATTTTCTTCATTGATAAATTATGAATACCCACTTTGCAAAATGTTAATGCCTCTTTTTAACGACTTGAAATATTGATATTTTAAATGATTTAAACCCTTCTCCCAATGTGAAAATTTTGATACCTTTTGATGTAATTTTCTCCAACAATGTATATAAATATAAAGAATATCTTTTTAATTAATCATAAAAACTCAAATAATTGAAAAGGAAAATTTATTGACAAAATAATGCTTCCAATATTAGATAATAATCCATTTTTTGGAATAAAATAATTGTAATATCAAAAAAATTGTTGACATGATTTTGATATCCATTATAACCTTTTGTTAATATTCTTTCTAATTAATTGTATTATTATATGCGAGCTTTTAGGATATTATACATAAAGGTAGTGCCTCTACAAACACAGACTAAGATAATCATCTGATAACAATTATTAGCCAACTAATGTGATAAAATGCTTGTAAGCCATAACCCACTCTCATTGTAGATATCTTAATTAAACCATTGCATGTAGTTTCATAAATATTCAATCATTTGATTTAGTTCTTGAGATAAATCAAACTTAATAAAACCTGTCATGGTCAACACATTAACTATTATCCCAACCAAGCAACTTCCATTAACCATCTATCTAATCCAAGAGAGTAATGAAATCTATCTTAACCCACTACTATCCTCTCTACATTTTAGACCGTTTATTTACAATCTAAATTAAAATTGTGTTTAATAGTATCAAAGCACGACATATTATATGTAAGATATATGAAGGTCAAAAACAAGATATTATTTATGCTCATTTATATATAGGAAAAAACGATAACCTATAGCCCTAAACTCGATTAAACAATCAAACTCGATTAAACAATCTCAGGAACTGAAAAATATTAAATAAATCACAAATAAAACAAAATAAAACATAAATGTTGAACAAAAAATATAACGCCAGTCAAAAACCCCAAAATTTTATGATCTTACGAATAAATCAAAAAGCTGGAAGTCAAAGTGGAACGCTAAAAGTCAACAAAGTTTACAATAAATCCTAGTGTTTAGATCCAACAATCCCGTGCTCTTAAACCCTAAGTAATGGAATTGAGATAATTATAGATAATAGTTCATAATAATATAGGAAAATTTTAAAATATCATATTCGTTAATTGTTAGTATGTTTCGAACTCTAACAGGATTAGTTCTCAAAAAGCATGTCCCGAGGATCAGAATAATAAAAACATTTCGATGACACCTATAGATTCGTAATAATACAAGGATTTCAAAAATATCAGTTTTATAATTTTTCGATAACCAGATATATCAGATATCGCATTTTTACGCATATTTTTTTTACTACCAGTATTAATTTGTCTAGTCTACTATTCATAGTACTATTTCTACTATTCATTACTATTTATCTACCTCTACTTTTTCTATTATCTATTATTGCTACCTATATACCTTTTTTTCACTTTTTACTTTTCTCATACACTTTATTCTACATCATATTTTACATATTATTACCTTTTTTTACAAAAAATCAAATTTTTATCATATCTCTCTCCTCTCTGTCTTTGTTGTCCACTCTTCTTCTCTCTTTCCCTCCATTTCCTTTCTTTTTAATTTATTTAATTAACTCATAATTCCCTTAATCTTCAACTATAAATACTCCTTTTCACTCTATTTCTTTTTACACTTCTCATTTTTCCTACCAAAATCATTCTACAAATTCTCTCTACACAAATCCTCTCTACCCAACTCTTTCCAACATTCTTCTCTACACAAAAATCATCTACCATATATGACTACCCACATAATTTTACAACCATCATCATCTTCCTTCAACATAAACACACCTTTAGGTAAAGACTTACTACCATTAATTTCCCATATCATGTAACTTAGTGATTTATAAACCTAATATTCGACTTCTAAACTCGGTTTTAACAGGCAAGTGCACCTATCATTTTAGTAGCATAGATTAGAGTATTGGGTCATCTCCACAGGGAATATTTTCAAGCATTAGTACTACTCTAATCTTTCTATTATCTAGCAAATCTATTAAGAGAATAAATTGGATGAAATTTAATTAATCTAAAATTAAGAATTACACTAAATTATATGAATAACAAAACACTACAAACACAATCAAATTCATTCATTTCCTTAACATGAATTCACATATATGTTTCTTTAATGATTACTATTTGCAAGAATCCATTAAGCAAGTGAATGTTCTTCTCGGAAACATTCACATCTAACAAAAAGTATGTTCGTCGAAATCTCTTCCTGATTAACAACCACTTTAATGTTGCATTAAGATTAAGTTATTTCTAAATTCTCCAAACAAATGTAGAAAGCCTCACCATGATATCTCTATCACTATGAGCAACTCGCCTAGTAAATAAGATCTATTCAATGGAATCATCTCTCGATTCTTCCATTGAAAACTAGTCAAGAAGGTGTTGCGCATTTATTGCTTCTTGAGATTATTAATTCTATTTACTAGAACTAGATAATTATTAGATGAATTGAACTTTTACGATCAAATTCACATTAATCCCATGAATAAATCCTATTCTCTACTCATACATAATGACAGAGCAATAAATAAACAATAACAAAAAGAATAAACACAATAGAAGAGAAGAGAGAGTAGAGAAAAGACAAAACCCCTTTTATTGAATTTAGATGAAGATTTGGAGTCTTGCACACAACACATGGATGACATGAATCCTTTGAATTTCTCAAGTTCTTTAGGAAAAATTACAACTTTCAAATGAATATAAAATCACCAACACATACTATGAACAGATACAATAACTATAAACTAACCCTCTCCCTCCTAGGTAGGAAGAGTTTCTACAAGATGCCAGGTCCTACAATTACAATGAAAAAGATGAGAGGGTGTCATAATGTCTATATTTCTTATATTAGAATGGGTGTGTGTATTTTAATCACCCAATTTCCTGAAAAGGCATCTGATGAAATATACAACCTAAATTATAAGACATATATACTATTTAGTGAAAAGAAATATAAAATTCGTATTCGCGCCTTTTAAGTTATCGCGCCTCTTCAAGCTTCAGATCACGGGTGACCAAAAAGGGGTGATTCTTGCTATGGCCAAATTTCTTCTTGTAACTACTTTAATCATGGGCAACCAAAAGGAAGTAATTCTTGTTGTTCTTTGTTTTTCTCCGAATCATGGGTGACCAAAGGGGTGTGTTTAGTTCTATGATTGAATTTTTTCCTCCTCATCTTAAATCACCGACAACCAAAACCTCGTAATGCTTACTATGGGCATCATTTTCTCCTATCTCTTCCTCCTCATCACAAATCATGGGCGGCCAAAGCCCCGTAATCCTTGCTGTAGGCATCATTTGCTTCTATCTCGCTCATGATTTATCTTCCAACATTGTTACTTTGGAGATAATCGAGTCTTCTTTGCTACAAATTGCTCCAAAATATGTTGTTATGATTCAAAGTCACCTGAATTGAAAATATTATTGATTTAAGTATCAATTCTTAATGAAAACATAACTCAGGCCCAAATTTTACTTAGTCATTAAAATCATAGATGACTTATGGCTATCACTTAGCATAACCATGGTGTTATTTCTTAAAAAACTCATGTCAGTTGTAGAAGCAACAACATGTTCATGTTTTGTTCTTGCACATGCCAAGAATTCTAATTTTATTATTTTGTTATTATGATGATATTATTATTATGCTCCTAACTTAACTTTATATATATAATATTATCTATATGTATATCGATATTTCTTAAGCTTAAATGCTTGCTAACTTTCACCAACATGCTATTACTATTATTATTGCTTGTTTTTTTCTTTATTTATCTTTTCTTTTTGGGACTAGTCTATTCTTAGTCCCGAAAAGTCTTAATGAAGCTAAAGCTTACAATACTTGACTGGGATATATTAATGAAGCTAAGATTCCCAATGCTTGATCTTATTATTTTGCTTATTTTTGCTTCTTATGATCTTTCTTATATTATTATGTGATATTTTCATCTTTTTCATGCTACATAATCATACGCATGCATCATTATAATAATATTATCTCAACAAAAATAAAGAGGAATTCTCTTTAATAAAATGAAACCAAACTTTTTAACATATAACCTTGTCACTAAATAAAGATTCTGTCATCAAACACATAGGAAAATTATTTTAATAATTTCTTTTCAAACTCATCATTAATTTTATTAAATGACAATAAAGATGATTTTTACCAAAGAAATTAACTAAAGAAATAAATATTATCTTTTTATGATGAGTAACATGATGTTTATTAAAATTTAGTGTTAATAATTCATTGATAAGTAAATTTTTCATAAAAGCTTACTTATAAGATTTTTACTAACTCCATAGTAAAAACCAAGAACTAAATTAGTTTTTTAAAATTAAGATAAAATCAACTTACTAGTACTAAAAACCACTTAAAAAAATAAAAATTGTCAAGTTCCTAAATGATAAACCCATTTTCAAAGAAATAAAAGGATATAAACATGATAAGCTCAAAAACAATAGATATTATCAACAACTTAAGAAATGTTTGAAAAATGATTTCCTTCCAAATAAAATTGGTAAAGAACTTAAAAGGCCAAATTTCTAGATATAAAAATTATTTTTAAAGAAGTTAGGAAATAAAAATATAAGAAAAAAGACTTATTTATCAAAACCATTTGAAAGGAAAAATATATACAGCTCAAATTATTATAGGCTATTAACAACTTAATAAAAATTTTAGAAACTTCATTTTTATCATTAGAGGTAAAATTTGTAGGAAAGCAAAGTTAAGAAAATTAATTTATTTTAGAAAATAAATTAGAAAAAAATAAGAATATACTCAAATATAATAACCCAAGAATTTATAAAGTTCCTTTAAAATACTTAGAAAAGAAATTGTTAAGATTCAAGTTTTCAACACCATAAGATAAATTGTTTTACAAAAAGTAATCATTGAGACAACACCATTAAATTTTGCATACAATATGAGTCTATATATATATATATATATATGTATTCAAAGGATTTTTCAACTAAATAAATATCCATATCTTAGCTAAAGAATTTTTGAGTTAAAGAAAAGTTTGGAAAAATTGTATTTCAAGGGCTTGAAATTTCATAGTAATTATGTACCTCACCATTTCCAAACTCAAATGGCTTTATATAATAAAAATAACCTTATAAATAGATAGATATTTTCGAGTAAGTAGAAAACGATATATAATAAGCGAAATTCCGAGTTAAAATGAACAAGTTATAGCCATTTTAAGTTGAAATTTCGTTCTACACTATTTTTAATGAACATAGTGAAATAAAATGAGAAAGCTTAAGTAGAACTTCTACGAAATACTTATCTTGGGTATTTTTTTGTCTAGGTGACGAGAAATACGAGATTTCCTTTCCTAAGGATTACTACGACTAAGAAGATTGTGAAATGGACGAGTGAGTTATTCCTCTTAATTTCGTTACCTTGCTTATGCTTGTTGAGTAGTGGCATTAGTATACTAAGAAAAGAAAAAACTAAACATGAATGAGGAATTCAGGATATATATGCATATGTGATTCTATGCTTATGTGATGAAATAAGAATTAAGAATATCGCAACTTTGAATTATCTGTTTAAGTATTTTGTCTATCTACATGTATGATTGCTTATTGTTTGCTAAATTGTTCGATCGTCCCTAAGAAAACTTAATAAGGTTTGGCCTAAAAAAGATAAAACATTCACGTATAGCATCCATTGAGTCACATTTCTTTCGAAAGGCTGCTACTCCTACGCATAAAGTTAAATAAGCTATTATCGTGTTGGGACACGGGTCATGCTCCTTCCTAGAGAATCCACATCCCTTAGGGAATGCGACTCTAGGTTCAAAGCCGTACCAACCAAACAATTTCAATGGGAGCCTAGGGACTAGTAGTAGAAGGTCAAGAGGACCTTCATCAACAATTCCCTAACCTTAGATACGGAAGGGTAAATCGGTTTCTATATATGGTTTTCGGATAACTATATATATTTATGTAATCACGTGATTCGATGCATAGCATATGTATGAAAATTAAATAAACTTGTTTGATATCACGATGTGAATAAAAAGGAACATCTCACTAAGCTAATTGTGAGCTTAAATGCCCATAGATTTTAGTTGACACAGTATATCCGTGGCTCAATTCTAAGATTATGACATTAAGGATGTCATTGATGGATTTTAAACTCTTATGGAAGCAATGGGAACATAGGATGAAGTTATTTTGTAATTTCCTTTTATGCAATGTATGCTATGTTAGTAATTTAGAGATTTCTAAGAAATGTAATTATATACTTGAAGATAATAGTGGGGTATGCCCCTAAGATTTGTAATCAACCATGATTATGTTTTATGATAAGTATTATTCTTGTCTTGTTACTTAATTATCATCAATGTAAATTGCACTACTCCAATACATTCCCTTGGTTGTGATGTACGCCTTATACATGATATGGAAGCCTTCGCGTGACTAAGGTAGTTATTCTTAGGCTTTAGTATTATGTACGGCAAACTGTCACGTTTAGGGTACCCCTAGGGTGTAACAGGAAAGACTTCATGGTAGAGATAAACAATTAAAGTGAAGATAGATGTCGAGCCTGGATTTTTTCCACTCATCTTATCTGGTTCATTTCTCCTAACCCGATTCACATTAAACCCGAACCCATTTAACATGAATCCTCGACTAGGGGTTAAAAGAAATTTTTGAAAACTTTTTAGAGTCGCCACCCGATATAAATCGGGAAAAAATAAAAAGCTAGGATCAATGGGTCGGTTGATCCTAACTTAGCTACTAGTCTGCGAAAATTTGATTTAAAAAATCAACTTTTAAAAATCAGATATCATGGATTCGGAGCTAGCCTATTAAAACCAAATTGGTTACCACTTTTGGAATTTTAAATTTCTAATCGATCCTTTTCATGCTAAAAAAAAAATTAATTAAAAAATTATAGCACAAATATTTACAAATCAAATCGTTCGTTTTTTATTTTTTATTATTTCTTTATTTTTATTTATTTTTTAGAATATCAATATCAACAAATAGATTTCATTTTTTTAACAAAAACTTATATTTACAAAATAATTATTCACAATATTAAAAACAAAAACATTTTTTTCATTTTTTATGTCGCCCCGCAGGTGCCTACGTACTCGCTAATCGAGATCAGACAAAACGTAGTTTTTTAAAAAAACTTTAATTTGTTGATCAATTTTAATTTTTGAACTATTCTCAATTTAAGTTCATTAAATTTTAATTTTTTTTTTGTGAAAACCATTTTTGATGATCCTATGATCTAATTATTTTTTTTTATTTCATGAAAACATATTTTTCTAAGTCCAAAAATCATTTTTATTTTTCATTTTTTTAAAAAAAAAATTTGGTTTTGGAAAGTCCAATTTTGTCATTTTTATCTATTTTTATCATTATTATTGTTTTTTATTTTTTTTTTAAAAATCATCACATAAATTCACAATATATCCAGAATATATTAAAAAATATTAAAATCATTTTTCATGCATTAAATATGCATTTTCTAAAGCAATTTATGTATAAATACACATTAAAAATATTTAAAAATATTAAAAATATAAAAAAAAAATAAATTTATATAAAAAATAAATATTTCCATTTTTCTGGATTTTTCTGTATTTTTTGAATTTTCTGAATTTTTTATGAATTTTTTACTATTTTTTGCTATTTTTTATTATTTTCTGAAATTAATTATATAATAAACTATTCATAAAATAATGCGAATTAACTTGGACCGTCGGATGAAGCGGACGAAATCTGGAGCGTCGATCGCGCTGACCGATCCTGATCGTCTGATTGAATTGACCAAATCTGGGGCGTTGATCGCTTGATTAAATCTGCGCCGTCTGATCGCTTGATTAAATCTGCGCCGTCTGATTGCTTGATGAAATCTGGGCCGTCTGATCGCTTGATTGAATCTGGGCCGTCTGATCTGCTTGATCAAATCTGAACCGCTGATCTGCTTGATTGAATCTGGGCCATCTGATCTGCTTGATCAAATCTGGGCCGTTGATCTGCTTGATGAAATCTGGACCGTCTGATCTGCCTGATGAAATCTGACCGTCTGATCAGAGTTGACCGTTGACCGATGACCAACGACCGTTGACCGATGACCGACCGGGTTGGATTCGGATCTTCGGGTCGGATCTCGGAGCTCCGGCGGGAAAGAAGACAATGACGTGACTTTTCGGGGCGGATTCCGGCGGCTCCGGTGGTCCTCGGTGGCTGGAACTTGTCGGCCCGACTCCAATGTGGGGCGCGTCCTCTGGTGGTGGTGGCGTTCACTCAGAACGGCGGCAAGCGGCGGTTCCGGCGGTGGTTGTACGGCGGCGTTAATGAACAAAAATTTAAAAAATTTTCAGAGAGAAATCCGATCAATTCGAACAAATCTAAGCACACTAAATCATCCAAATCAAGTTTCTAACATTGTTACGACACTCAATTTGGATTAAATCTGATCCAATCAATTCGAATGTGAAAAATTCGAATTCTATACCCTAAATTCAAGAATTTCGAATTGGCTTTGCTATGTATGTGTTTTCATGAAATTAACTTGTGCCTTTTGCTCCTAGGACCTCCTATTTATAGGTTGCAAGCTCAATTTTCAGTTTCGAACAGTTTCAAAAATGAATTGATTTTTGCCTCTTGATTTTTCACGAATTTAATTCGAAAATCCATGATTAAATTGTTTGAAACTGATGAATTGATGATTGTTTTCATATTCCATGTCAGATTCATCCAATCAATTTTTGTAACTCCTCATTCATGTGCAATGAATGCTTTATACATTGAATTTTGTAACTTTTGGGTTGTTTTTGCACTAATCTTTCATATTTCATAACCTCTTTGCAATTCCATCATCAATTTTGACAATCAATGATGTTTTGTCAGTTAAAAACTGATGCAAAGTAAGGCAAAGTCACATTTGAGGAAAATGAAAAGACAAAAATGATAAAAAGGCAAAAATTTGCCTTTGCTAGGGTTTGAACCTGTGTCCTTGAGCTTGAATGTGTATTTGGGTCAATGTGTTTAACCAACAGGCCATTTGGCCTGTGCCTTGATCACTTAACCAATTTCATCAATACTTAAGGCTTTGGAAAAATGAATTTAATTAAATTTTAAGCCTTAATTAATTGGGCAAAAATTGGGTGTCTACAGCTGCCCCTTTTTGTGGTAAAGTTTGAACAAAACTTTTGCCACAAAGACAAAAAGACAACCAATTTTTGCTTAGCTTCTCCTTCCAAAATCTTGTGCTAAACTATCTGTCGAGTTTAGACTTAGAGATTTGCTAGGTCAACTGTCGGACCTAGAATTTGGTTTGGTCATTTGCCGGACCAATGGGCTTTGGTTTGGTCATTTGCCGGACCAATGGGCTTTGGTCATTTGCCGAACCAATGGGCTTTGGTTTGGTCATTGCCGGACCAATGGGCTTTGGTCATTTGCCGGACCAATGGGCTTTGGTTTGGTCATTTGCCGGACCAATGGGCTTTGGTCATTTGCCGGACCAATGGGCTTTGGGTTTGGTCATTCGCCGGACCAATGGGCTTTGGTCATTTGCCGGACCAATGGGCTTTGGTTTGGTCATTTGCCGACCAATGGGCTTTGGTTTGGTCATTTGCCGGACCAATGGGCTTTGGTCATTTGCCGGACCAATGGGCTTTGGGTTTGGTCATTTGCCGGACCAATGGGCTTTGATTTCCATCTGGAATGGATGGATTTCTAACTTCTGTCTTGATCACCATCTTGATGAATTTCTGAATTTTGTCTTCATCACCATCTTGAGTGAATGAATTTCTGAATTTTGTTTCGATCACTATCTTGTGTGAATGAATTTCTGTCTTGATCACCATCTTGAGTAGATGTGCTTCTAGATTTTGTTACCATCTTGGTAGAAGTGTTTCTAGATCTTGTCTTGATCACCATCTTTAATAGATGAGTTTCTGAACCTTGTCACCATCTTTAATAGATGAGTTTCTGAATCTTGTCACCATCTCGAAAGGATGGATTTTGGGTCACCATCTCTAAAGGATAGATTTTGGGTTACCATCTCTAAAGGCTGGATTTTGAATTTGGGTAGTACTAGACTATCTATCTAGACTGAGGGGATTTGTGAATTTTCAGTCCACTTGGGGACTTGGTTTTTTTCTGATCCACTTGGGGACTTGGTTTTTTTTTCTGATCCACTTTGGGGAATTGTTTTTTTCTGATCCACTTGGGGAACTGGTTTTTTTTTTCTGATCCACTTAGGGACTTGGTTTTTCTGATCCACTTGGGGAACTGGTTTTTTTGATCCACTTAGGGACTTGGTTTTTCTTTTTTGGAAAACTCGAATAGGCTTCAGACTTTTTTCTTTTTTGGGAGACTTGGATGGGCTTCAAGCATTTTCTTTGAAAACTTGGATGGGCTTCAAGTTTTTCTTTCTCTTTTTTTTTTTTTGGAAGACTTGGTTTGAAAACTTGGATGGGCTTCAAGTTTTTCTTTTTCTTTTTTTTTTTTTTTTTTTTGAAAGACTTGGTTTGAAAACTTGGATGGGTTTCAAGTTTTTCTTTCTTCTTGGAAAACTTGGTTTAAAACTTGGATGGGCTTCAAGTTTTTCTTTCTTCTTGGAAGACTTGGATGGACTTCAAGCTTTTTTCTTTTTTTTTTTTTTTTTTGAAAACTTGCTTTGAAAACTTGGATGGGCTTCAAATTTTTCTTTTTTTTTTTTTTTTGGAAAACTTGGTTTGAAAACTTGTTCAAACGTACCCTATGAACTGGCGTTTGGTTTTAACATTAGCGCGCTTCTCGAGCTGACACTCGACTTGTTAAGGTGCTCCTTGAGCTGGCCTAAAACTTACAACTTGACAAGGCAGCACAACACTTCCTTGAGTTAGCGATTCTCAATTTGAGGAATAGGATGAAGCTCATACGATCCTAAAGATTAAAAAAAAGACAACGCTCCCTTGAGCAGACTATCCTGATGCTGAAGAAATAGGATGATGCTCCTTTGGGCATATAATCCTAAAGATTGAAAGGTAGGATGACGCTCCTTTGAGCGGGTGACCCTAATACTTAGGATAGGATGACGCTTTTTTGAGCAATCGATCCTAAAACTTAAACAAATAGGATGACGCTCCTTTGAGCAGGTGATCCTAAAACTTAAACAAACTTGAAAATCAAGTTTTGAAAACCGTAGCCTGAAATTTTTTTTTTTTTTGGCTAATTTTTTTGTGGGAAATTCTTCCCCTTTTTTATTGAAAATTTTTAAGAAAACCTTTGAGAATTTTTTCTTTTAAAAACCAAAACCTTTTTTTTTTTTTTTTTAAAATTTAAACCAAAGGCAATTTTTTTTACTTTTAATGAAGAAAACTTATTTTCTCTTTTTTTTTTTTATTTTTATTTACTTTTCAGATATTTGGAAAAAACTTTTTTATTTTTATTTTTTTGGAAGAAATTCCTTCTTTTCTTGGACCTTTTAAAGGTAAAAAGTTTCCTTTTTTTTTTTTTGAATTCCAACTTTTTTTTTAAAGTTACCAACAGGTAAAAATAATCATAAATAGGGTTTGCCCCATTGATCACTCATTTTTTTTTTCAGCCTAAGGCTTCACTATTAACCACCTAAGGTCTTTTATTGAAAAATTTTAATCATTGGGGGCAAAGTTTTTCTTTTAGGACATTAATTTGAAAATTGGGGCATTGTTTCCAACTTTGGGGCAATTAATTCCTAACCCTGAGGCAGACTTCTTTCAAATTGGGGCAAATGATTTCATGCCCCTGGGATGATTCTTACACCAAGGTTGGTTATCTTATTTTAAGTTACCTAATCAAAGAGGACTTCCTTACACTCTCTTAGGCTTATTTTCACACATTTGACTCGGATTCCAAAAATTATGGTCCGGCTTGCAAGTGACACACTTTGGTCAATCTATTAGGTCTTTTTTGGACTGTAATGTGGGCTTTTGGTTGTTGGCTTTAATCAAAAAGAGATATTTCATAAAGGCTTTTTTTTTTTTTTTGAAAATTTTTCAACACATCCCGGGTTTACAAGTCAAGAACCCTTAAGGAAAACTTGAATATGCACTTATTCCTAGTTTCAAGAGCATTAATAAATCAACTCCTTTGATCCAAAGAGTCTCTAAAGGGGAATTGTGGATGGGCCCATAATATAGATTTTGGACCTTGTGTTTTATGGGCTTTGAACTTTCAGCATGTGCAGTGTTTGCACCTTGTGTGATTGTCTTCCATCAGGGTGGAATTGTGGGTGGGTCCATGATATAATTTTGGACCTTGTGTTTTGATGGGCTTTGAACTTTGAGCATGTGCTTGTGTGATTGTCTTCCATCAGGGTGGAATTGTGGGTGGGTCCATGATATAAATTTTGGACCTTGTGTTTTGATGGGCTTTGAACTTTGAGCATGTGCTTGTAATTTCTTGGTTTAATCACCTTGCTTGGCTATTCTTCATTTTTTTTTTTTTTTTTTTGGCACTTTATTCATGTATCCCTTTTTTCTTCTTCTTTTGCAAGGTGATTTGTATTTTTTCCATTGGATGGCTTATAGCTCAAAGTATATGGATTGTGTATGGTTTGGGATAGAAACTCTTCTTCCTTTCAAAGGAAATGATTTATTTATGTCAATTGACTACTCTTGAATTGATGCAACTAGGGCAAGTGCATATAAGTTAATCCTTTTTCTCCTTGATAATGACCCTGACCTCCAAATTGCCCCGTTGTGGGGTACCCTAATGTAGGGTGGTTCTTGACAGGGCTTAATTTTAAAAAATTCTTCCTTAATAGGCTCAAATGGGTTAACAAAGGATAATGTGTTTAGGACTTTGAAATGAATGCCTAATGTCACTTTGACCTATGTATCAAATTCAAACTAGACCTCCTTTAAGGAATGAGTCCATTTTATCTCTCACAATTCACTCCACTCTTAGTGTGTAGGGTAGTGTTTGGGATTAAGTTTGCCTCTTTTCATCTAGGCAATATTTAATGAGAATTTTTTGGGTTACAATCATCCATTTTTATTGCCTCAGATATTAACTAAATGCCCCATTTGGATTTATCAAATGCCCCTAATCGGTAAAGTCCTTTTGGTTGCCCCTAGTTTTGATTTCATTTGCCTTTAGCTTAAAATGAATGATCATTGGGTAACAATTTTGAAACATTCTTTTTCTGTTGGCAATTTTCCTTCTTTTCTAATTTTTTATTTTTTTTTTTTTGAAAATAACCTTTATTCTCTTTCTCATTTGTTGGAAAACAATTTTCATTTTTTTTTCTTAAAAAAAATTGTTGGAGAACAAGTTTGAAAAACTTTTATTCTCTTTTTTTTTTTTTTGTTAGACAACAACTTTTTGTTCTCACTTTTTATTTTAAAAAATCTTCAAAAAAAAAAGAAAGAATGTTTGAAAATGATTATTTATCCTAAAGTGGAAAAAGGATATTTACAAAAATAATTCATTTTTTTTCTTTTTTCTTTAAGGCAAAAATTATTTTACAAGAATAGTGGAACAAAAAGACCCCCCTTTTTCTTTTAGAAGGAAATTCAAATGGGGGTTGATTTTTACAGGGATGATTATCCTGAAGACAAGGGAGAGGAATACATATGACAAAGGTAATTTTGATTGGAGAGGACCTATAACTATAGGTGGACAAAATTTACTCTATGAGTATTTACAAGTCTACTGTACACATTTTTTATTTTATTTTATTTTTTTCTTAAAAAAATGCAAAGATGCAAGTCAAGCATGATGCAATTGGGGATAATGACCTTGAAAATTTGATGAAAAAATTTTTGGAGTTGATGAAAATTATTTTTTTTTAAAACCTTTTTTTTTAAAGCAAAAAAATAACTCCATTTTTTAAAAAAAATTTTGGTCACTATCCATATAAATGGAGATAAGGACCCTGAAAGTTTTGGTGAAAAAGTTTTGTTGGAATTGATGAAAAATCATTTTTTTGAAAATCTTCTTTTTTTTTTGAAAAATAACAAAATTAATTAAGACTCCATTTGAGAAAAAAGAAATTAGTCACTATCCATGCCAATGGGGATAATGACAAAAAAAACTTTACTTGAAGTGGTATTATTTTTTTTTAAAAAATAAAGGTTTAAAAACCATTTCAATCTAAAATTTTATTTACTAAAAAAATGTTTGATTTTTGAAAACTTCCTTTTTTAGGAAAGAAACAACTCCACATTTAAAAAAATTTGGTGGACTTTTTTGAAATTTTTTTATTTTTGAAAAAAACATTTTTTGGAAGAAAATACAACTCCATTTTTTTGAAAAGTTTGGTCAAAATCCCATGTAATGAATGCATGATTTGGTAGGTTCTATAGGTTCCCCGATTTAGTGGTACTAAACCGGAGTGGGAGGACATTTCTTGATCTAGAGGGTGGAAAGCCACAGCCCCCGGACCTTACTTCGTCCTCCTCGCTTAGGCTCTTAAGACGGCCTGGTACGACCGTATCTAGCACACATCATGCTAATGCAAATGCAAATGCAAATACTTAAATAAATAAACAAACAAGCTTTTTGCCTTCTTTTTTTTATACCTGCAAGGTTAGTATATATTTACAAAACAATTATTCAATATAATATACAAAGAATCATATATTCACAAAAATTGAGCAAGGATAAATTTAAAATTTAAAATTCCTAAGTGGCTAGCCTCTCTTTTTTTAAAAAAAATTTAGGCGTCCCCAGTGGAGTCGCCAAGCTGTCGAGCCTGGATTTTTTCCACTATATCTGGTTCATTTCTCCTAACCCGATTCACATTAAACCCGAACCCATTTAACATGAATCCTCGACTAGGGGTTAAAAGAAATTTTAAAAAATTTTAGAGTCGCCACCCGATATAAATCGGGAAAAAATAAAAAGCTAGGATCAATGGGTCGGTTGATCCTAACTTAGCTACTAGTCTGCGAAAATTTGATTTAAAAAATCAACTTTTAAAACCAGATATCATGGATTCGGGGGCTAACCTATTAAAACCAAATGGTTACCACTTTTGGAATTTTAAATTTAATATCCTTTTCATGCTCAAAAAAAAATTAATAAAATTATACACAAATATTTACAAATCAAATTTTCATTTTTATTTTTTATTATTTCTTATTTTTTATTATTTTTTTTAGAATATCAATATCAACAAATATTTCATTTTTTTTAACAAAAACTTATATTTACAAAATAATTATTCACAATAAAAACAAAAATTTTTTTCATTTTTTATGTCGCCCCGCAGGTGCCTACGTACTCGCTAATCGAGATCAGACAAAACGTAGTTCTTTTAAAAAAACTTTAATTTGTTGATCAATTTTAATTTTTGAACTATTCTCAATTTAAGTTCATTAAATTTTAATTTTTTGAAAACATTTTTGATGATCCTATGATCTAATTTTTTTTTATGAAAACATATTTTTCTAAGTCCAAAAATCATTTTTTATTTTATTTTTTTAAAAAATTTTGGTTTTGGAAAATCCAATTTTGTCATTTTTATCTATTTTATCATTATTATTTTTTTTTATTTTTTTTTAAAAAAATCATCACATAAATTCACAATATATCCAGAATAATTTATAAAATATTAAAATATTTTCATGCATTAAATATGCATTTCTAAGCAATTTGTGTAAATATACATTAAAAATATTCAAAAATATTAAAAATATAAAAAAATAAATTTATATAAAAAATAAATATTTATTTTTCTGGATTTTTCTGTATTTTTTGAATTTTTCTGAATTTTTTATGAATTTTTTACTATTTTTTGCTATTTTTTATTATTTTCTGAAATTAATTATATAATAAACTATTAATAAAATAATGCGGATTAACCTGGACCGTCGGATGAAGCGGACGAGATCTGGAGCGTCGATCTCGCTGACCGATCTGGATCGTCTGATCTTGTTGACTCGATCTGGCCGTCTGATCGCTTGATGAAATCTGGGCCGTCTGATCGCTTGATTAAATCTGGCCGTCTGATCGCTTGATGAAATCTGGGCCGTCTGATCGCTTGATTGAATCTGGGCCGTCTGATCTGCTTGATCAAATCTGAACCGCTGATCTGCTTGATTGAATCTGGGCCATCTGATCTGCTTGATGAAATCTGGGCCGTTGATCTGCTTGATGAAATCTGGACCGTCTGATCTGCTGATGAAATCTGGACCGTCTGATCAGAGTTGACCGTTGACCGATGACCGACGACCGTTGACCGATGACCGACCGGGTTGGATTCGGATCTTCGGGTCGGACCTCGGAGCTCCGGCGGGTGAAGAAGACGATGACGTGACTTTTCGGGGCGGATTCCGGCGGCTCCGGTGGTCCTCGGTGGCTGGAAGCTTGTCGGCCCGACTCCAATGGTGGTGGCGCGTCCTCTGGTGGTGGTGGCGTTCACTCAGAACGGCGGCAAGCGGCGGTTCCGGCGGTGGTTGTACGGCGGCGTTAATGAACAAAAATTTAAAAAATTTTCAGAGAGAAATCCGATCAATTCGAACAAATCTAAGCACACTAAATCATCCAAATCAAGTTTCTAACATTGTTACGACACTCAATTTGGATTAAATCTGATCCAATCAATTCGAATTTGAAAAATTCGAATTCTATACCCTAAATTCAAGAATTTCGAATTAGCTTTGCTATGTATGTGTTTTCTTGAAATTGACTTGTGCCTTTTGCTCCTAGGACCTCCTATTTATAGTTGCAAGCTCAATTTTCAATTTCGAACAGTTTCAAAAATGAATTGATTTTTGCCTCTTGATTTTTCACGAATTTAATTCGAAAATCCATGATTAAATTGTTTGAAACTGATGCATTGATGATTGTTTTCATATTCCATGTCAGATTCATCCAATCAATTTTTGTAACTCCTCATTCATGTGCAATTGAATGCTTTATACATTGAATTTTGTAACTTTTGGGTTGTTTTTGCACTAATCTTTCATATTCCATAACCTCTTTGCAATTCCATCATCAATTTTGACAATCAATGATGTTTTGTCAGTTAAAAACTGATGCAAAGTAAGGCAAAAGTCACATTTGAGGAAAATGAAAAGACAAAAATGATAAAAAGGCAAAAATTTGCCTTTGCTAGGGTTTGAACCTGTGTCCTTGAGCTTGAATGTGTATTTGGGTCAATGTGTTTAACCAACAGGCCATTTGGCCTGTGCCTTGATCACTTAGCCAATTTCATCAATACTTAAGGCTTTTGGAAAAATGAATTTTATTAAATTTTAAGCCTTAATTAATTGGGCAAAAATTGGGTGTCTAGATCTTAAAATCTACTTGCCTTTTATAGAATTTTTACAAAACAATAAAAAGTGCTACAATAGCCTGCTACTATAGTTAAAAGTGCTATAGTAACCTATTGTTATGGTAACTTCCATGATTCCTTTTTCACTTGATTCCCGGGTTGCTTTCTGTTCTCTTTCTTGTTTTTCTTTTTGTTTTCCCTTTTTCCTTTTGTCTGGTTTTGATATTCATCAAAACCTATGCATTCATTTGTCTCCTATCTGAAAATATTCATTGTTATTTCCTCCTTTTTATGATTCCTTTTATTCAAAATATTCATTCGTTCTCATCTCCTCCTAAAACCCCTTTTTCTCTTCATCTTCTTCTCCTCCTCCTTTTTTTTTTTTCCTTTTTGTAAAGCTAAGGTAATTCATAAGCCTATTAAGATTGACACTTGGATTATAATTGGTCCATGTTATTTGCAAGACAATTTCTATAGCATACAAAAAATTAAGATCATTCCTCCAGTGATTTTTGAGAAAAGAGAATAAAAAAAAGCCAAGATTCAAAAGGAGAAATAGTAGTGGGGTAAAGGAAAATGGCATGCTCCACAAGAAGTAAGTTGGAATAGTACATGGGATGGCTTAGAAAGGGAGGTAGGAAGAGAAAGAGCAAATTGCCTTAGAGAGCTCAAATGAATGGTGTTGAGTCTGAATTTCAATGTCTGGTTCGGTTTTCTTTAATCGAATTCTTACTAAATCTTAACCCGTTTGATACGAACCATCGACTAAGAATTAAAGAAAACTTAATAAAATTTTAAAAAATGGACTCGTCACCAGACTAAGTTGGGAAAAAAGATAAATTAGGACTAATAGATAGGTTAGTCTTAGTTTTGCTACTGATCTATGAAGGTCGTTTAAGAAAACAAGACCCGAGATTACTTAAGTCATGAGCTATCATATTAAAACCTAAGTAGTTACCACCTTTTAACTTTCTAATTATAAGTTGCTCCTATTGCATTTGATTTTGAGTTTTATTATGTTTTTTACAAAATTGCCTACCAAGTATAAGATTTGCAAGATTATACAGATCTATCAAGTTCACATAAGATAACTAATTTCATTATTATTTTCTAAATACAACATGATTTACATATCATCAATTGAACAAGTGTTTGCACAAATGCATATCAAATTTTATGGAAGAGGAAGGAAAAGATTTTTACATTTTTTATGTCACTCCTTAGGTGCTTACAGACCTACTATTCGAGATCAGACATTATATAATTCTTACAAATGAGAAATTGGTCATCCTTTCTTTATATGTCCAAGTGACTTGCAAATATTGTTGATTACCTGATATGAACTAATTCTATGTTTTCATCATTAAAGATCATATTCCTACAATTTGAAGTTCCTAAATGAGATTTGTGTCATACTACAGGTCATAGCAAAAAGATTGTTGGAGTCCAAGCACAAAACACCACGTTTCGATTTATCTATAACTTTGTGGTATTCTGGAGTAAGCACTTGGTTACATTCTTTTACAAATGATAATGAAGAGGCATATTGATTCTCAAATGTCATCTTAGATCCTGTGCTTTCATTTAGAAAGGAGCTTAAAGGTATGCATGATTATCCTCCATCTTGTTACTCAAGTCTTTTGTTCTTTTTGTTCTTGTTTCTATGCTCATTTTACTTGAGTTTCTGACTTTGTAGAACAACACGATGTAGAGATTTCTATTAATGACGTTGTCTTTAAGGTTGTGGTTGTTGCTCTCAAAAAAGCATCAGATGCCAATGGTGAGTCCTCATATCTTAATGTATATATTGTCGGTGCTTAAATCTAGTTTCAGTGGGGATTTGATGTGGCATGTGTGCATATTAACAAAGATATTGTAAGGATGTTTTTTTAATCATGAATTACTACAATTGTCTCCATTCTAGCTATCAATTTTATATTTTGTAAATTTAGAAAAGTCAATTTGTAATAATGAGTCAATTTGTAATTATGGTTTTTTGGGATTAGCTATTAGTAGTAAAGCTAGTTTTCCAAAATAGTCTTGTTGTTTTTATATAAATTTGTCCACAATGAATGAGATATATACCCTAAAATTATTGTCTTCAAGTTAGTATCAGAGCAATACTTGGTTTGCCTAGGTCTCTTTTTTTTTTTTTCTCTGTGCTCTTGTTCCTTTCTTGCTCATTTCAAACTACCATATCTAATATACGTATGATTCTACCAATGACCCTCAGATCTTTACATCCCCTCTCAATCTTATCATCAATCCTACATGCCACCACAAGAAGATGGTTGAAGACAGTCATATCTTGAAGTTTTTGGTAGGCCTGAACATTGAGTTTGAAGAAGTGATGGGTAGAATCATTGGTAGGCAACCTTTCCATTCAATTGGTGAAGTATTTTCTAAAGTAAGAAGAGAAGAGAGCTGGAGAAGCGTCATGCTAGGAAAAAAGGGGTTTGGAACTGTTGTGGAGGGTTCGGCCATGATAAATATCGGTATTCACCCAAAAACCCAGCATACCGTCATCATCTTGCATAGATGGAGCATCTTTTTGCACTGCTGAAATTTAATTTGTTATCATCCGGTACTCTTAGTGTTTCTTTGGTACACACAAGTAATGAACCAAAGTTCTCTACTCTTGTTTAAATACATCTGCTCCATGGATAATAGATTTCGGAACATATGACCAACTCATATAAACTATTCCAGTCCTATACACCATGTGCTGGGAATAAAAAGGTAAAAGTTGTAGATGGTAGTTTTTCTCCTATAATAGGAAAAGGTTCGATACAAATTTCTGAGAAGATAGAACTTAAATGTGTTCTCCATGTTCCTAAACTCCCTTACAATCTCTTATCTATTAGCAAACTGTCCATAGACTCCAATTGTTATGTTAACTTATTTTATTCCTATTGTGTTTTTCAAGACAAGAGCTCAAGGACAACTATTGGCAGTGCTAGAATAATCAATGGCCTTTATTATTTTGATAATAACTTACCTAGTTTTAAAATTTCTTAAGGGCTTAATAGTATTTGTTATATGTCTGCTAGTAAACAAATATTGGTTTGGCATTACAAATTAGGTCATCTTAGTTTTATTTATCTAAAATGTTTGTTTCCTACTTTGCTCGAAAATATCAACCCCTTATTTTTGAAATGTAATTTACTTGCTAAAAGTCATCAAAATACGTATATTCCAAGAACGTATTAACCCTCAAACCCTTTTACATTTTTCATAGTGATGTTTGGGGACCTTCAAAGTAACCACAATTTCAAGAAAAAAGGGGTTTGTAACCTTTATAGACAACATACTTAATCCTGTTAGGTCATGAAAAATCTAAAGTTGAAAACATTTATAATTTTTTTTTTCATATGATTGCAAACCAATTCCAGGTTAATATAAGTATTTTAAAATCAAATAATGGGACCGAGTATTACAATAAATTTTGGAAACCTTTTAAAAGAAAAAAAGGGATTTTATACTAATCTTCATGACCAAATAATCCTAAACAAAATGGATGGTTGAGCAAAAAAACAAATATTTGTTAGAAGTCACTCATGCTATGATGCTTTATGTGAATGTGCCAAAATATTTTTAAGATGACGTTATTTTAACCGCATCATAATTGATCAACAAGATCAACACCAGAGTGTTAGAATACATCACACCCTTAGATTATATGAAAAAGGTATTTCAAGAACCTCACATTAATTCAAATTTACCTTTTGTTAACTTTGATTAGCAAAAGTGTATTAAGGTTAATCACACCTCAACACAATAGTTATATATAAATGTAAATACAAAATTATGAGACTACCCTCTTAGCCTAAGTAATACTCTTAACACTTCCCCCAAGATGGAGATATATATCATAAGCTCCTAGGTTGTTACAAATATAATTTATACGAGCTCCCCAAAGTGACTTAGTAAACAAATCAGCAAGTTGATTTTCTAATCTCGCATAGGAAGTATCCATTTTCTTATTCAACAATTTCTCACGAAGAAAGTGACAGTCAATCTTAATATATTTTATGCACACATGAAACACTATATTTGATGTTATATGTAGTGCGTCTTGGTTATCACATATCAATTTCATTGTTGTAACTGTGAAAATCTAAGCTCTTCTAGCAAATGCTTAAACTAAAAATAATTCACAAGTTATGGATGTTATTGCTCTATATTTAGATTCTACACTTGACCTTCCTACCACAGTTTACTTTTTACTCTTCCATGACACAAGATTACCACCAACAAAAACGCAATATCCGTTGTTGATCTTCTATCTGATGGTAAACCTGCCCAATTAGCATCTATATATCCAACAACATCCACATGCCCATGATCTTTGTATAAAATGCCTCAACCTGGAGATCTTTTCATATAATGTAGAAGATGAATCCCAGCATTCTAATGACTGGTGCGAGGTGAGCCCATAAATTGGCTCGCTATACTAACTGCGAATGATATATCAGGACATGTCACAGTAAGATAATTGAGTTTACCTACTAATCTTATGTATCTCTCTAGGTCATCTAGAATCTCTCTTTCATCGGGCAAAAGCTTGACATTAGGATCCATAGGCAAATCAACTGGTTTTGCTCCAATCTAACTAGTATTAGACAATAAATTAAGTACATACTTCTGCTGGGAGAGATATATACCTTGCTTAGAGCAGCAACTTCAATTCTAAGGAAGTATTTCAAATTGCCCATATCTTTGGGTTTGGGATTTCTGCTATAAGAAATCCTTTAGTCGCTTAATGCCTTCGTGATCATCTCTTGAAATCACAATATGATCGACATACACAACCAATATAATTCTTTTACCATTATATTATTAATAAAACACAAAGTCATCTAAATTACATCTATAAAGACCAAATTCTATTACAACTGAGCTAACTCTACCCAACCAAGCACATGGAGATTGCTTAAGCCCATACAAAGATTTTTTTTTAAGCGACGAATTAATCCTTTCTCCCCTTGAACAACAAAACCTAGTGGTTATTCTATCCTCAAGATCACCATGGAGTAAGGCATTTTTAAATATCTAATTGATATAAAGGTCAATAATGAGTAACAGTAAGTGATATGAGAAGGCGAATAGAGGTTATTTTAGCTATTAGTGAAAAAGTGTCCCAATAATCAACACTATAGATTTGAGTATAATCTTTAGTAACTAAACGTGCCTTCAATCGATCAACGGTACCATCAAGCAAGACTTCTATAGGGAATACCCAGCAATATTCAATTGTAGATTTACCACTAGGAAAAGACACATGATTCGACATGTTATTGTCATAAAGAGCAGATATTTCTTCTTGCATAGTAGCAAGCTAGCTAGGATGAATTAACGCTTCCGAAATAGAGTTTGGAATGGAAATAATAGATAACGATGCAAGAAAACAGGCATCAAATGGTGAGAGAAAAGAATATGTAAGAACATTACAAAGAGGGTAATGAATAGATGGATGAATAGAGCGCTTAACCATTCTTTATGCAATGGGAAGATTCAGATCAAGTGAAGGAAGATTTGAGTCTGGTGGAGGAGTTGGTGGAGATGAAGATTCTTGTGGGTTAGTATGTTGTCAATGAACATAAACCCACATATCCAGCTAATTAAGATGAGAAAACCCTTGAGAAGGTGGTAAAGTAATGGAAATACTCTCTAAGGATGGCATAGTACTTGAGGCACCCTGGTCAACAACGATTGAATTATTAAAAGACAATGACGGCAACATAAGATGTGAGCACTATATAGGAGACTCAATTTTAGAAGATGAAGACACTATTGAAAAATATAGAGACAACTCAAAGAAGGTTACATTAGGAGAAACATAAAACTTATGATGTTGAAGAGAATAATACCTATAGCCTTTTGACTACAAGAGTAGCCAAGGAAAACACAATGAACTAACTAAAGATCAAGCTTATCTGTCCTGGAGATAATTGATAGACAAAAAACAAGCAACCAAAAACTTGAGGAGGCAATGGAAATGGCAATTGATTAGGATAAAGAAGGTGCAATGGAACTTTACCATGCATGGTAGATGGCATTCTATTTATGAGAAAACATGCAATAAGAACAGCATGCACCCAAAATTGTTTAAACACATTCATGTGAAGCAATAATGTCCTAGCAATTTCCATGAGATGTCGGTTTTTATATTCAACAACTTCATTCTGTTGTGGAGTATAATCGGTAACTAATTTGCTAGACGTCATTCGAAGTGTTTCAAATTCTGAACAGAGTCCTTGAAGCTGCTGCCTTTTTACCTTTGTCAATTCTTGGTACTTTTTCTTCATGGAGTCCCGAATATGCTTAGAGATATCTCTGCAAAGAATCATCTCTAGGATTGAATGATCAATAGCCTGAAACAGAAAATTTTTTGCCTTAAGATCCTTCAACTTCTTCCCTACTAATTCTATCTTCTATGCATCTAACATTGCTATTGTTGTTTATGGTATCCATTAGAGACAACTTATCAATATTCTATTGATCTCAGAAAATTTTCCATTAGCATACTCCAATGATCATAATGACCATCAAAGCGAGGAATTGTAGGTTGGACAAAATTTCCTATTGCCATGGAAATGAAAAGGGACTACTAACTCTGTTCTAACCAGGCTCAGCAGCTTCAATACCACTATTACAATATATCATTTGATAGTAAGACAAGGAAGAGAAGAAGAATTGGACTAAAACTTGGTTTATTCATTTAACAAAGAAGCCTATAAATAAGTTGTACATATAACGGATAAAAGCTAGAAATTAGCAACTAATTGAGAAAAATTAGAACTGCTTCCTAACAACTAGGAAAGTGATTGTATGAATAACAAATTCCTAAAGACCAGTGACATTATTAATTTTACTTAACAACATTTGTGTGGTTGAGCAATGGCTTTATTATTGCACAAGATTTTCAAATCATAAGTCATAGATTCTATGTTAATTTAGGAAGAAGTCCAATATTTGAGCATTGTTTTTAGATAATTTTTAGAGATCTGAAGGGGGAAATGGATATTCATGGCTTTTTTCATTGAGATATATATAAGACCATGCTTCTGGAAATGGGAGCTTTTGATTCCAAAAGTGTTGCATGCTTCCTTTAGTTACTTAAAAAGAATACCTCTTTTGGCCTTCTTTTGTTTGTTTGTAAAAACTCTTCTTATTTGAGTTTGAATCAAGATTTATATATAGTGAGAAAAAGTTTACTTATCTTTCCATGTCTTGATTCTCCAACCTCTTGACCTTCTCAAATCCTTATTTTCACCATAACGTAATTGATGTCCGCTTTGGTTTTAGGTGAAGGAATTAGTCGAAAAAGCACAAGTAGGAAAACTAAACCCAAAGAGTTTCAAGGAGGAACTTTTAGGGTTCTTAACATTCTAATCAATTAACATGCTGTATAGTTTCCTTTTTCTACAGAGAAAATTTGTTAAATGTTTTTGTTTAACCCTGCAACATTTCAAACTTGGGAATGTTTCCTGTGGACCAGTTTTGTGCATTCATTAATCCTTCACAGGTACCTTCCTTCCTTACTCTTATGAGATCTTATGCACTTTTGCAAGTGATACACTAAAAAAGTTGAGTAGAGCAGAACCTGTTGAGCTGGAACATTCTTGAAGTCTGTACCTTCTTTGTCATGTAGTACTGTATTCCTACTAAAATGGGAAACATGACATGACTGAGTCTATCTATAGCTGCTAACATCATAATTATTGATTTTCATGGGATTTGGAAAACGTTAATAGAAGATTTCCAATTACTTGATGATAGAATGAAAAAAATCAATCTGAAGGAATGAATATGAGAAGGATTAGATAGTAGAAGCCAAGGAAAACTACCACATATTTGGATGCACTCAAAACACTCGTTGCAAATTATTTTTTGGAGAATTTGCAAATTATCCCCTAAACTTTTACCAATATGTGGATTCACTCTTCAACTTTCAAAGTGAGCTTTTTGACTTCTTAATCTTTACAAAATTGGCACAATTAAGAATATTTAATATTTTCCATGAATTTAGGGGTTAAATCCGTACACAAATAGAAGTTTATGAGTGAATCATATATAATGAAAGAGTTTATGAGTGAATCTGCACATAGGTGAAAGTTTGAGGGGTATTTTACAACTCCCTTATTTTATTTTAATGGAAAATGTTAAGTAAGTTTAAGGGGTTAAAAAACTCACTTTGAAAGTTGATGGATGAATTTGTGACTAAGTAAAAATTTAGGGATAATTTGAATATCCCTTTTTTTTATAATTACAATAGAGTCCAAACATCAAGTTACGCTCTAACTCTAGGTAATATAACTCACAATAGTCCATATGAAGCATATACACACCCTAGATAGAAGCAACAGTCTT